>BQNB010097441.1:13705-25387 GCA_026074375.1 Tanacetum coccineum | reverse complement strand
TAGCCCCTCAACCATATAAGAATGTTTGCAAACTCAGTCCTTGTGTAATACAAGTATGGGGATTTGGCAGGTTAAGTCCATCTACTTGTATTTTGAATTAATTGCAAGTTCCACCCTTGTAGTCTTTTTCTTCTTGTAATACACTTAGGGATTTGGCATTTTTGGTCCCTCAAGTTATATTTCTTCTGATTTTGACTTCCTCTTGACTTTGACTGTTTGACTTTTCTGTTGACTTTTTGACTTGATTGACTTTTTGGCTTCGATTTGGCTTCGTCTTTTCACACTTTTCCATTCCGTGCCCAGTTTTGTCGTTTTTGGCTTTGTTTTTCGTCCTTTTGTGTGATATCCATTTCCTGCACAACACAAATGCAAAACAAACATATATTTGGCAGTTTTTGTCTGTTTTTGGTTATTTAAGTCCGTTTTTAATGGAACAAGGTATGTGTAATTAAGCACATACCAATGTCTCCTGGATACGGCGTATTGGGTCTTCAATCCTTCGTGGTTATTTGTGAAGTGTAGGCACAGATACGCCGTATCTTCTTGATGGATACGGCGTATTGGGTCTTCAATCCTTCGTGGTTATTTGTGAAGTGTAGGCACAGATACGCCGTATCTTCTTGATGGATACGGCGTATTCTTCAAAGTCAGACAATGGTCCTTTGATTCATCAAAGTCTTGGATACGTCATATAGGTCTAGAATAATACGGCGTATTTGCTGTCAGATCAGTAGACTTTCTCGAACTCTTTGTTTATGCTCTAAAATGCGTGCCTTTTAGCATAACTTCACCAAGTACTCCATAATTACTACAATTCTCAAATACAAACGATTAAGTAACAATTCTTTGCAATAATCATACAAAATGGGTAATATACATGGGATAAATGATGCTATAAAATAGACGTTATTTGATGTCATTAAATATCCCCCCACTTGAATCCTACTTGTCCTCAAGTAGCCTTTAGAAGTCTATAAAAATGTATCCCTAAGGATATTTTCCATTAAGCATTTATTTGATCTATTACAAGTACACAACCAAACACCTCACGAAATAGGAAGATGAAAACACTCAAATCACTCAACTAATCTATGTGGTAACATGTAACTAATTCGCTCAATTGCTCAGTCGTGACGAGTATTCTATCATAAGCTTGGCAAGGATACACATCTCCACCGCTAAAGCTAAAGAGTAACTAATGTAGTGCCTCCTAAGAAAACCACTTCCCACTCAGTTAAAACACAAAAACCAGAGCTTAAAGTCTATAGCAGGATACCTAAAAATGTTAAAAATACATGTTCGAGTAAAAAAGCTAAGATTGAGAATCTAAAATGCTAACACATCGAACCCAATCATACTTGGGGATCCAATGCTACAGATATTTCATCGTCTTCTTCTTTTATCCTGACAGGTTGTCCAGATTGTTCTCTGATATATAGACTCCGGATATTCAAAACATATGACAGGGAACCACTCTCAGCTCATGAACTATGTTAGTAAATTTCTGGGTATAGTTAGATTCAGGAATGACCAGATTTCAAGGATTATGGGGTATGGTGACTATTAGCTGGGAAATGTTACTATCTCAAGAGTATACTACGTAGAGGGTCTTGGACATAATGTGTTTTCTGTAGGTCAATTTTGCGACAAGGATCTTGAAGTCGCATTTCGGTAAAACACTTGCTTTATTCGTAATTTAGAAGGTGTTGATCTACTTTTCGGATCCCGTGACACAAATTTGTATACAATTTCTCTTGATTACATGCTTAAAAACATATCGACTTATCTTTTATCTCAGCGTCAAACTAAGAGCTGGTTATTGCATCGTCGGTTATCACTTCTCAACTTGGTACTCATAACAAACTAGCTAAAGACGGTCTTGCACGAGGCATTCCAAGGTTTAAATTTCAGAAAGATCATCTGTGTTCAGCATGTGCATTAGGAAAAAGCAAGAAATCCTCTCATCAACCCAAAGCTGAAGACACTAACCAGGAGAAACTATATCTTTTACATATGAATTTGTGTGGCCCAATGCATATGGCGAGTATTAACAGGAAAATATATATCTTAGTGATTGTCGATGATTACTTAAGATTTACTTGGGTTAGATTTTTGAGGACAAAAGATAAAGCTCCTGAGGCCATCATTAAATGCATCAAAAATATTCAAGTTCGTTTGAATGCCACTGTCCGTAATGTTCGAACAGATAATGGAACCGAATTTGTCAATCAGACACTTCATGAATTTTATGAAAATGTTGGCATCTCGCATCAAACATCTGTTGCTCGCACTCCTCAGCAGAACGGCATTGTCGAAAGGCAAAACCAAACTCTTGTAGAAGCTGCTCGTACAATGTTAATATTTTCTAAAGCTCTATTATTTTTATGGGCCGAAGCAATCAATACAGCCTGTTACACCCAAAACCGTTCATTAATCCGCCATCGATACAACAAAACTCCATATGAGCTTATGCAAGATAAGAAACCGGATTTATCATTCTTTCATGTCTTTGGTGCACTCTGTTATCCTACCAATGACAATGACGACCTGGGTAAATTAGATGCAAAAGCTGACATTGGTATTTTTGTTGGTTACGCGCCCGCAAAGAAAGCGTTCAGAATCTACAACAAAAGAACCCAGAAAATTATTGAAACAATTCATGTGACATTTGATGAGCTGACAACTATGGCTTCTGAACAATTCAGTTCAGGACCCGGGCTTCATTCTATGACTCCTGCAACATCCAGTTCAGGACTCGTTCCAAACCCTGTTTCTCAACAACCTTGTATTCCACCACCAAGAGATGATTGGGATCGCTTGTTTCAACCAATGTTTGATGAATACTTCACTCCTCCATCAATTGCTGTTTCTCCAGTTCAAGAAGCTGCTGCTCCGAGAGCTGTGGTTTTAGCTGATTCTCCTGTGTCAACTTCCATTGACCAGGATGCTCCATCATCAAGTACTCCATCAACACAATAACAAGAACAATCTCCAAACATTTCTCAAGGATTTAAAGAATCAGCAAAAACACCAATCTTTCATGATAATTAAAAATAAAATAAAAATCATAAATTAAAAAAAAATTTTCTAAAAAAAAATAATCTAGAAGAAAAAAAAAAAAATAAAGTTTCCACTTAATGAATCTCCTCATGAAGAATCAACTTCTCAAGGGTCATCATCGAATGTGAGACAAACCCACACTCCATTTGAACACCTTGGTAAATGGACTAAGAATTATCCTATAACAAATGTGTTCGGTGATCCTTCCCGCTTTGTCTCTACAAGAAAGCAACTCCAAACTGACGTCATGTGGTGTTATTTTGATGCCTTCCTAACTTCGGTAGAACCAAAGAACTTCAAACAAGCAATGACTAAACCATCATGGATCGATGCAATGCAAGAAGAAATTCATGAATTTCAAGGACTAGAATTTTAGGAATTGGTGTCGTGTCCAGATAAAGTGTTATTGATCAAACTTAAATCTATTTATAAGGTTAGGACGGATGAATTTGGTGGGGTACTAAAGAATAAGGCTAGACTAGTTGCTCAAGGATTCAGGCATTGAAGAGGAATCGATTCGGGAAAATTTGCACCGGTTGCTAGAATAGAGGCCATCTGTATCTTCGTAGGACAAATGCCGCTCTAAGATATTGACGATCAAACCAAATGGACATTAAAACGACTTTCTTAAATGGCGAGCTTAAAGAAGAGGTCTACGTTTCTTAACCAGAAGGATTTGTTGATCAGGACAACCCATTGCATATGTACAAGCTTAAAAAGGCCCTCTACGGTCTCAAACAAGCACCACGTGCATGGTACAACATGCTGTCAAGCTTCCTAATCTCACAACAGCTCCCCAAAGCTGCAGTTGATCCAACACTCTTCACACGTCAAGTTGGGAATGACTTATTACTGGTACAAATTTATGTTGACGATATAATATTTGCATCCACTAATACTAACCATGTGTAATGAGTTTGCTAATCAGATGACCACTAAGTTCAAGATGTCAATGATGGGACATATGTCATTCTTTTTAGGATTACAAATTTCTCAAAGTCCTAGAGGCATCTTTATTAACCAATCTAAATATGCTTTTGAAATTGTTAAAAAATATGATATGCTGGCTAGTGATTCTGTAGACACACCTATGGTAGAAAAGAGTAAACTGGATAAAGATCTATAGGGGAATCCAGTAGATGCTACACTTTACCGTGTCATGATTGGCTCCCTTATGTATCTGACATCCAGTAGACCAGACCTTATTTATGCAGTCTGCTTATGTGCCCGGTATCAAGCAAAGCCTACCGAAAAGCACTTAAATGCGGTTAAGCGAATCTTTTGATACCTAAAGGGAACCATTAACATGGGTCTCTGGTACTCGAAGGATACTGGTATGTCTATGACAGCATATGCAGATGCAGATCACACGGGGTATTAGGACACTAGACGTAGTACATCAGGAAGTGCTCAATTCTTAGGTGATAAACTTGTTAGATGGTCTTCAAAGAAGCAAAAATGCACTGCCATTTCGAGTATAAAGGCTGAATATATTGTTTTATCTGGGTGTTGTGCTCAAATCCTATGGATGCATTCACAGCTAACAGATTATGGCTTTCAACTCAATAAGATTCCTCTGTACTACGACAACAAGAGTGCGATTGCTCTATGCTGCAATAATGTTCAACACTCACGAGCCAAGCACATCGATGTTCGCTACCATTTTATAAAGGAGCAAGTAGAGAATGGAATCGTGGAGCTATAATTTGTCCGGACTAAATACCAACTGGCTGACATCTTCACAAAACCCTTGCCACAAGAAAGATTTAACTTCTCGATCGAAAGCTTGGTATGAGAAGCATGACTCCAGAAATGTTGAAACGTCTGGCAGAGAAAAACAGACGAGTGATAGTGGTAACTCATATCCTGTATTATATGTACATAAGAAAATATAAAAACACAAAATATTTTTCTTTCATATAAATTTTTCAAAAACAAAATAATAAATTAAAAAATCAGAAAAATATAAAAATATGTATCTCTGGCATGTCTTCTGAAAATCAATAACATTTACGATCTTAGAAATGTCGTTTAATAATGATACGAGGTTGTAAATGAAGTTCGAGCAGAAGTTCAAAATTTTTTAAAACATGCCAAAAATGGCTTGCTATTATTTCATATAGTAACCCGGTCATCATCTTAAAGGCAAGTATTTCAAAAAGAAAACTTGACCTCATAACGGGAATTTATTCTCGGGCATGGTCTACTTTATGACTATGCAAAGGCTTGTGATTACGTTGCATCACAACCCGTGCTTCCTATATTACATAAGTGTACGTGTCAATGCGCTTATGTGTCTAAATAAGAGAAATCGTATTTTTCATTGTGTTGGTTTTTCTAAATTAAACAATACTTCATCAGAAAAGGCTTTTCAAAGACATTTAACCACTCAAACAACGACTACAGCTCTTTAAATAGAAAATGGGTCATTGTTTAAGGGGGATAGAATGTCAAATATCTTCTTCATAAAATCAGTTTGTGATAATGAAAAAGGTTTTAAACAATAACGGGTTAACAATTAAAGAGGAGTTAATTAAGTTTAGCTTATGTGAGCCTTAACTGTTATGTGTTTATGCCTTTAGGGAGTATATGTGCAAATATAAGTTTCTAGGTATGTTAGTTAAAGACATTAGGGACTATTTGTGCCATTTGTTAAACTTTACTAGCCTAATAAAACTTGTATAAGAAAAATGCATAGGATATTAAACTTGAGGGGGTAAATGTGTCAAAAACAAATCTTGTTTTTTTAACACACTCACCTTCCCCGTCTTTTTCACACACAAACACACACTTAAAAAAAATTTCCCTCCCAACTTCAATCGCAAAATCGTCAACTCCCAAACCGTCATTTCAAGCTGATTTCAAAAAAAAGGTATAACTAAAATTTTGTTCTTCACACTCTCAACAACATGTCTCTCAAATGAATTATGTTTTTACACAGATTTGATCTCGAAAACCCTAAATAACGAATTAGGGTTCCTCAAAATCAAGACTGGCTAAAAACCTAAATTGAGTGAGGGGTTTTGGTTGTTTTGGAGTGTAGAACACTCGATTAAATCAGTTTTTAGTATAAATATCGTATGAATGTGTTAATGATAATTCTTGGTGCGAAAAAGTTAGGTGTTTGATATTTGTGAAATATTTTGTGGTTAGGTGGTTGGAAAAAATATCATGAATCCATGATGTGTTTGAGCCATTAAAGCATACTTTGTTTGTTGTTTCTTGCATGAATGTATCAAAATGAATATGCATACTCATTTTTGATTACTCTTGTTGATTTTGTGGCTAAACTATGTTATAAATGATCCAATGTGGTAAACATCTGAAATGTATGCTATTTGAACAAACCTTGATTCATAAAAATTATGTTTGTGGTATTAGGTGCTTGTGAAGGAGAGTTCTTAACTTCCTGTGTAAGGCGAGTTTACAACGCCTTTAAAAGGCGAGTAAACAACTCCCTTCAGAAGGCGAGTTAACAATGCCTTCACGAGGCGAGTTAACAACTCCTTTCAGAAGGCGAGTTAACAACACCCCTTTACGAAGCGAGTTAACAACAAGCCCTTAGGAGGCGATTTAAGAAAACTCATTAAGGAGGCGAATTAACAACATGATTAAGGAAGCGAATTAACAACATGATTAAGGAGGCGAGTTATCAATCCTATATAGGAGGCGAGTTAACAATCCTACTTATGAGGCGATTTAACAATCCTCAATAGGAGGCGATTTAGCAATAGATTTTAAGGAATTTTAAGATTGAATTTTTCTAAAGGTAATTTTTAACTCAAATTTGGTAGCTAATTAAAATTGGTTAATTAGGCAATCTAATCAAGTTAAGTAGGCTATATATCAAGGTTCAACAAGGATATCTGAACTTGTCTTAGGTTACCTTATTCTACAAGTTAGTTTGAATAGGATTCCAAAAAGCACTATTTTAGTTGTCTTAATGCCTTTCACATTATGCCCATTTAAGTTGCCCTTCGGATGATTAGATCTTATTCAATTATGGTAAATGCCTTAATTAGCCTAATCATTATAATGATATCACAATATGCATCAAGCTTAAGTATTCAACAATCAAAGGGCCTTATTGTGTATTATATATAAAATTGGTTATATATATAAACTGTATTGGTCAAATTAGCAAATCATGAAATACCACTCAAGCTCCAACAGAATTCCCTTGATATCTCGTGTTACCCCTGTATGGACTAGTCCTTGAGTTCGGAAATCAACATGAGACTCAAGACAGACATGAAGCAAAAAGCAACATTCAAGTCGTGTTTGATGCTCTTTCTCACACTTCTTTCTACCGTGCGATTCCTAATCACTTGCTGATGTTCCTGCAATTTATATGCAAGAAATTTGGGCTAACAATTCGTTCAATAAGTCATGCCATCAATCACTATTAACAAGAAGAAAGTCTCTCTCGATGTTGATATGTTCTGAGAAATTCTCCAGTTTTGCCCTAAAATTCCAAGACAAAAGTTTGAAGACCTCCCTTTAGAACATGACTGACTCGCAAGAACTCACCCCTTATTTATGTGTGTAAATAAACGTAAACATATATAAACACACAACAAGGGACGAAACACGCGATAAATAAATAAAAAAAAAAAAAAAAATTAAAAAAATAAAAAAAAAAAATTAAAAAAAAAAAAAACAATGAACCGGAAGCAGTTAAGTGTTCCAGTCGTTATGTCCCAACGAGGCTAGAAATGGAAAATCGAAAGACGATTGATGATTGGTGTTTGAATATGACAAGGATGTGATTGGGAACTAAACTCAATGAGCAAATGCACATAAAAATAGCAAAGAAAATAAGCTTAGAATAAGAATAAAAGCTAGAAAATTGGTAACACACTTATAAAACTTTTACATAAGGCACAAATAAGCTCAAATCAAACTTAAGAAAGCAATTAAATAAGCTAAAACTAACTCTAAATAAGCAAATACAAAAAGCAATTAAGCTAAATTAAACAAGATAAACGCGACAGTACTAACAACAGTACTAACAGTATTAACTACCAGTATTAACTTGGAGTTAGTACTGCTAGCTTTGAGTTAATACTGTTAGCTTAAGGTTAGTACTGCTGGGCTAACAAAACACAAAGAAACAATAAATAAGCAACAATCTAAACAGAAGTTCCACACTAACTTAAAAAGCACTTATAAATAAGATAGCACTAGAATGAACTGAAAACAACAATAATCTAACAAGCTACAAACTGATACATATTAAAATACTTAAAAAGGAAAATAGATCTTAAATGACAAACAGTTAAAGGAAAATGGTTTAATCTACTCTAAAAAGCTAAGGAAATCTTAAACAAGCTGAAATAATAAGCTGATAGGCTAAAATAAACCACCAGTACTAACTGTTTTAACTGACAGTACTAACTTGGAGTTAGTACTGTTAGTGCTGAGTTAGTACTGATACTTTTGAAAATCCAAGAAAATGAACTAGCAGTACTAACTTGGAGTTAGTACTGGTAGTTTTAAGTTAATACTGCTAGGCTTAAATCCTAAAAAATTGAACTAGCAGTACTAACTTGGAGTTAGTACTGCTTGTTCAAAACAGCCCTTAACATTTCCAAAAATCATTTTTATTTCAGACTGATTAAAAACAGATTATAAAATAACAAATTAAAGCATTTATAAGCAGATTTCAACCAAGAATAAGCACTATAAGTAATTCTGCAGTATCTAAGAGAAATAAGAGAAAAAGAAACTTACAACACCCTTGCTCAAAACAGGGCTAAACAAAAAGTCTACAAGCTCTAGCTTGTATTAAACAAGCTAGTGAGAGTCCATAAGCCCATCCAGAACTGGCTTATCATCCATAACATAAGCTGTGGTATATTTGAGAGTGATATTTGTGATTTTCTCTTAACTACTTAACCTTTTATTTTCACTTAATGAAAACAGCTTATAAGTAAGCTGTGGTAAAAGCTTTTTGAACACAAAACAATATGATTAAGAAACTTAACACTGGTATTGAAAAAACTTAAATTTGCATTAATCTTGAAAGTGTTACAAAGGCCTTAAGCAAACAAAAAAGCCTGGTAAATAACTAAAAATAAGCTAAGTTATATTAAAAATAAAAAACTAGATAAAAACTAGATAGCTCAAAGGCTTACAAAAAGCTCTATTTATATCCGAAGTCTTGGACTTGCAGCTTGTGCTTCTTTGTAGAGATAAAAACAAATGTGCTTGTTGTGTGAGGGGGGTTCTACAACAAATCCCAGCCTTTGATTTCTTTTGAGCTTCTTTGGAGACAATCTCAACCATCGAAATGCTTTGGGAATGGAGAGGGATTGCCAACATGGACTTTATACAGCTGGGGGGAAGTAGTAGGGTGGATGAAATGATTTTGGCTAGGGTGAGAAGTGGTTTTGCAGGGGAGAAGGTATGGGGCGACATACAAGTTGTAACTGGGATTTGGGGCGGGAAAGAAGACTTTTTTGGGGGAGTAGGCAGTTTGGTCCCCTGAAGTCTTATAACTTAATTGTAATCTCTGCCCGGTTGGCAGTTTTGGCCCTTGTCTTTTTATCTTTTGTAATACAACTTGAGGTTTGGCAGTTTTAGCCCCTCAAGTTGTATTTTCTTCACTTGGCTTGACTTTTGACTTTGTCCTTTCCATTCCGTGCTTGCTTTGCTTGCTTTGGGGCTTTCTTTTGTTCCTTTTCTTGAATTATCCTTTTCCTTGCAAATACAAATGCAAACATACAAATACAATGTATTTTTGGCATGTTTTTAGTCATTTAAGTCCGCTTAATATGGAAAATGGTATGTGTAATTAAACACATATCAAAATCCCCCATACTAAGGTATTGCCGTGTCCTCACGCAATGTTATGAAGAAAACACTTACGAAAACTAAGAATCTCACACCCCCGAACTAATAACCTTGAAAAGTATCAAATAGTTCGTCAGGAACTAAGATCAATAGCTTTGATAAGTCCTTATCACCATTTTGAATGTACACTAACTACCCGAATATTTTTTGGATTTTCTTTTTCTTTTCTCGACTACCTGTTTGACTTCCCTTATTTTATAAACACTGGGATCATAGAATGAGAAACGTCCATAGAATAATCTACGGATGTCCTGATGGATAAATTCATCGTCCCCAATTTTTCACTAGACCCAAACCAAGCAATTTAACAAGATCATTTGTCAATATAAGTCTAAATGTTAAGCACTCATATTTATGACTTGTGAACTTTTAACTCCCAACATGATAATATATCTAAATGTGTGTAACTCATTTCTATCAACCAAGATCAACTTAGAAATCCATAGTCGTAATTCAAGATGAATCATGACTCAAAGCAACAACTAATAGGACTTGTATACTTGATTTTAAAGAACGAAATTTTTACTGTAGAACTTTTTGCAACATCTTTATCATCATAAACATAAGTTCTTAAAGCTAGGAATGCGTTGCTTAGTTTGAACACCTACCTAGGCCTCGCTCCCTGGTAGGATATCACAACCAACGACCGGTGTTCTTAGTTTGAAAACCCACCCCGTTGCTAGCGTAGAGGGAAATCACATCAACACCTTCTTCCTAATATGGCTAAGGATATGTGTCTTAGTTTGAACCCTCACCTAGACCTCGCTTCCTGGTGAGATATCACAACACACCAAATCCCTAGAAGTAAAGATGTATTAGTTTGAACCCCCACCTCGCGGTTAGCGGAGTGGGATATCACGACACATCTTATACTTGCTCCATATACTCAAATGTATGCTTCATTGGCATAATTTTAATATTCATGCGATTTTGCATTCATATTTCATTCATGCTTCTTTGGCATTTTAACTTTCAAATTACTAAGAACAGAAAAACCTCGCTTTAAAGAATCAAGTTACAAATTTGAAGCTTTTTCTAAAAACATCGATTGACTTAGTTGAACTGAATTGAGCACGTATGATTAGGCGGATTAGAAGCTAATGGGAGAAAAAGCCACAAGTTACTCATATAAGTTTTAGAAGAATCTTGCTCGGCACATAAACTTATATTTAACTCTATCACTTCTTGTTCTTCACCTTATTAAAATTCGAAGCAATCGAATTCGTGAAAGCTTAGCCTACAAGTGATAAGTTGAGGAACTAGCTAGGGCTCAACACGCCCGATCGAGTCAAAAATTATTCTCATTCTACCCATTAGGAAAGTCAAAATTGTGACAAAACACTTATTTTATTTTTGAAAATTTTCAATTTTTTTTTGGTATTTTTGCAAAAATTTGGTGGTAAAAACGGGATTGCGTGATAACAACGACTGCAGGCAAACATCAAATCGAAGATCCCCCCCATACTAGAACTAAACATCGTCCTCGATGTTTCAAAGGGGTTCCTACGTAAATCTAAGGCCGTTTATGAAGTGTGCCAAAAGATAAAACGTTAGTCGATTAGATTTGGATACTGGATTCACTTGAGAGTCTTCTACAGAGCACACAAAACATGGACAAGACACGGGTAATGGAAAATGTAAGCCTTCTCACACACAAACACTTATTTATTACTACTACTGATAAGCATGGGGTGCCTCCCACGAAGCGCTTGTTTAGGGTCCCGACGCTTGACCCGTCCCCCGAATTTATTGGTCCATGGGGAACGT
>BQNB010097440.1:0-25387 GCA_026074375.1 Tanacetum coccineum | reverse complement strand
TTAGTGTTTTAAATTTAATGGGTTGATATTTACATTTGATTAAGAGCATGCTTTTTATATAGAGCATTGAATTAGTTATTGGTTAATAGTATTTGTATATGAAAGTATTTTATTTGTTAATGGGTTAACATTTACGTTTGATCAATTGGTAGGTGATGGCGTTTGACAATACTTTTTGCACATATGAGTTCGAGTTGGTTCATCGACGCATCTTTGTTCTTGCGTTCATGGTTAGTTCATCATCTTTTGATACTTTGTTTGAAATTGTGAAAATCAAGTATATCTTTGTATTAAACGTGGTCTAAGTTCTTAAGGGTTTTCACATTAAAGAAATGGTGTTCTTAAAATTAGTAGTCATTATTTTTTTCTATAAAATTATAAAATAAAATGAGATTAAATGCAATAATATATAGTTATGAAGAAATTGAATCCTAGTATGGTTTAAATCATAGATATTAATACTACCGTTTTTGGCCTCTTTGATATCCCTGCCAACTTATTGCAAACATTAATGTAGTGTTACTTAATATACCTAAAAACACGTTTTTTTAATCCCTTTTTTATATTAAATGGGGAGTCTTAATGATTTAAATCATTAATTGTTTAAATCATAGATATTAATACTATTGTTTTTTAGCCTCTTTGATATCTCTGTCAACTTGTTGCAAACATTAATGTAGTGTTACTTAGTATACCTAAAAATGTTTTTTAATCCCTTTATTTTCTTTGCAATTGAATTCCTTTTACATTTAAAAGTGCTTATACGATGTATAAATAACCCACCGATTGGCATTGGAAGTGCACAAACTACTTGGTTTGGTGAAAAAGGAAGAAGCAGAAATAGGTGAAATGATTCAAGATCAAAAAGGTTGAAAAAGGATGGCTGATGTAGTAATCCTAACTATCTTTATATTGATATTGATCAATCACTTTAATGAGTGTATTAAACTTTTATTTCGAAATAACATGTTTCAAGAATTTTTATTTCGAAAGATAAGTATTAAAGTTTTTTGCAGGTTGTAATAGAATTTGATTATTGTTTTTAATTAGTTCTTATTGATGGAATACTTTATACGCAATACGTGACGTTGTCCATGATGTAAGTTTTTACACATTAAATTTTCAATAGGAACTATCTACAAGATACAACATACATATTCATTTTAAGTGTTGATGTTACAGGAAGCGAAAGCTAATGCAAGGCCGATACAAGCTCTTAATAATGGTTGGTTGAAGCTTTAGAGACCAGACGATCATCAAAATAACTAGGATCTTGACTTTATATATATTATTGTAATTGAATTTGTAGCAAATATTGTCATACATGGGATATGATATGATTTAATTTATTCAATAGGAACAATAACGTTTATTTTTTTATGGTAAAAAATTCAGTTGTAAAATGTTATATATATACTTTTTATGTTATAAAAGAAGAAAAAAACATGGTTTGTTTGGTCGTGCATAACTTTGTATCACATGAGATTTTTATAAGCCGTTAGTTGTCTTTTTCTAATGGTGTCTCCAAGGAATCATCAAAACAAACGAAAATGAGACGCATAAAAACTTATTAAATAAAAAAAATCAATCGTAACATCTTATAAGTTATTACTAAATCAGAATAAAAGTGGTGTTTGTATTTGTGATCACTCATGTATATTTTGTTTTATAAAGCTCAAAATCATTATCTATAAGCGTAAATGATTAGACGATGCCTTTTGTAAGTTGTTAACTTACTATAAATGAGAATATGGGATTATGATCAAAATTAAATCTATTTTAATGCAAGTTTAATATATTTGGTCAGATTAAGTTCTACTCTTTGAATGCTTAAATGACATGATTTTAATTCACATAGGTAAAAGTTCAATTTTTCCAAAAGACACACCCCGGTGCAAAGCACGGATATAAATGCCTCGTTGACTAAATAATTATTAGCAATAAGAATTTGTAGTAAATAAATATTGGAGTAATTGGAGTAGTAAATAAATATAAATTGTTGGAGTAATAAATATGAGTGGTTGATAGTTAGAGTAATAACTATGAGTTGTTAGAGTATCAAATTTTGGTGGCTGGTTTTAGTAGTTAGAGAAGTAAATAAATGTGAATGGTTAAAATAATAACAGATGAAACATATTTCTTCGCATCTATCGTACTCATAATTTCACCCTCAATATTAGGCTAACTATGTCTTTGGTGGGTTCATCTTCATCATCTTCTTCATTTAATTTCATGTTTAAAAAATTGACAAAGAACTCAACAATAAATTTGTATCTCGAGCTAGAAAGTATAGAAGCTGAAGAAGAAGCCGATGCCGAAAATTCAAGGCGTCCAATACGCAGTTGAACACACATACCTAAAAACCATGAAGAAGTACATGAACGCCTGTGGAAAGACTATTCGATAGTTCACCGAGATTCCCGGCTCATATATTCAGAAGAAGGTTTCGTACGTGCAGAAAGTTATTTTTAAAAATGGTTAACAGTATCAAATTGAAGTTGGTGAAGACATTAATTTTATATATTTAATTAAATTTAGTGGAGACATTTATTTCATACTAGTATATTAAATTGAAATGAGTGGAGAAAGATTTCTCACTTTAAAGTATATTAATACGGTGTGAATACATACCACCTTCCCAATGCATTGCATGTTTAAAGAACTATTTATTAGACTATCCACGGTGGAGCAGTGTGGAAGCCCTAAATGGGTTGGTTATTGATAACCGTTAGAAAAAGTAAGTAATATTTTTTTAACTTTTATTTTTTTTTTATTTTTATATTTTTATATTTTTATTTATATTGTAAAACTATGAATTAAAAAAATTAAACCTAAAATATAAAATTTGATATGTCAAAAATAGTCAAACACAAAAAATACAGAACCGAAAATCATAATAGATTGTTTTGTCATATTAATAAAGTTTGACAAGTCAAATACAATATGATATGAAAAAAACATATAAAAATATGTTCTACTCTGTCAATACAGTGTTTATTATAGGGCGCATCATTTGTATGTTATATGCAAAGGGTACTAATACTACTCCTAATGAATATTGGTAGGTTAAATTAGAAGGTGAAAGTGAAACCGTCTATTTATGTTTAATGTCTTGGTAGTACTACGGGTACTCTACACATTTAATACAAGTAATACCTTTTATAATACCTGTTTTGTTAATAGGATAAAACAGTTTGTTATGTTTTTTATGTTTTTTTCGTATTTTTTGCCCTTTACTATTTTTGATTTTGTGAAAAACTAGAAGGGGGGTTGAATAGTTTATCGTTTTTTAATTTGATGTATCATTTGTTTATAAAAACTTAGATTCGACTTTATGTGATCTCAATATGTGCACAATAACAATTCAACTAAGTAAATAAATGATAACTAGTTATAAAATAAGTATGTAAGACAAGAGATAAGTGTTAGAAAAATCAAACCACAACACAAGGATTTATAGTAGTTCGGTAACGAAGCACATCTTCGCCCTACTCCACTCCCCGAGCACCAAACTCAAGAGTTTTTTTCACTATGTCAACAAACTCTCTTTAGGCGGAGAAAACCATACACAACTTAGCTTACACCGATTTTTGACACTAAGCCAAATGTCGAGTTCTAATTGACACTAGAAAATTTGAATTCAAAATATTTATTTTGAATAAAACATTTCTTTTAAATGTAAAAATGTTTTGTAAAAGTTATAAAAATGTTTGTGACATTTTATACAGAAATGTGAGGGTTGAATAAAAATTTCTTTAATCATAAAGTGCATTAAGCATTTATTTATTCATACATTTAAGTGATTAAATATTTGAAATGGAAATTTACAACTAATTACTTGTTTATGTTTAATTTTACATTAAGCGTTTTTACATTTTATGATTATCAAAACGTAGAGAAAATATTAATAATATTTTTAGGCATTATTTCTATCAACAATCTCCCCCTTTTTGATGATTACAAAATCTAAACTCATTAAATAAAAAATTATTTTTAAATAAGTATTTAGTGAGTTTTATTTTCATTTCTCCCCCTGTTTGTAGAATCAAAAAAAGGGTTCGTCGATGAATACACGTAAAATCGACAGAATGAGCGCTCCCCTTTGAAGTGGCTCCCTGGTATGTGTTTAATTTCACATACCTTTACATTTAAAATCGACCTTAAAACGACCAAAAACGCACATAAAATGCCATAAATATGCCTGTTTTTGTGTTTGTGCTGTGCAGATACCGGATATTCACTAAAGGACAAAAATGAAGCTAAATCGGACAAAACTGAGCACGGATTTGGATAGAGCGCGAAAAACTAAGGCCAATGGTTCAAAAGGATTGAAAATGGAGCTAAAACAAAAATTTTCAAATCGACTCGACAACGTTTGCGCATTTAATGAAGTCAAGACGAAGTCAAAGTCAACCCCGGCATGCGGCTTTGGAAAGAGCATCAAAAACTAAGCCCGAAAACATAAACTGTCAAAAGTGGGCCCACCCGTACCCACCTAGTAGGCCCGGGTCAGCCCACTTATCTACAAAAACCCAAAATTCCTTTAAAACCATACCCGACCCAAAATGTATAAATAGGCCCAATTCACCTTAACAACCGTTAAGCCTTTTTAACCCTTCACCCTTAACCTCGTTAGTCCCTTTAGGGACTAACCTTGTAAACACCCAAATATATTTCAGGGGGCATTTCTGCCATCCCCCAAAAGTTGTATTCACCACAAGGACCTTTCTTGCAACAACATAAATACAATTGAGGGACCATTTGTGCCACACTCCCAAACTTCACCCCTGACAACACACACACCTGTTATAATAATTTTTTCTGCACAAACCAAACTCTACTATTTACGCTTCCCTATCCCCCCTCCTCTACCACTGTTCACCCCCAGCTAAAAATGTCACCACCACTCTCCCCCACCTCACAAACCAACAAGGCCAAGCTGGCAATCCTAAGTACAACCATTGGCCAATGATTTCAAACGGTTGAGATCACACAACTTGGACTCTACACAAATTTGATGGCTAAGATTATTGTGTGACTCACTCACACAACAAAAACACTCTCAATCCCTCTCACAAAGAAAGCACAGGAAATAAGAGGTCAAGACCCCAAGACCTAGAATCTTCCTAGTACTAGTATAAATAAGCTCGTTTGTAAGCCATTGTGGCATATATAGTGATAAGTAGTTTTAGTAGTTTTTATCAGCTTTTATAAGTGTAATCCTTTAATATTGTAATGTTTTTATGATTAATGAAATTTCAAGTTTTAGTAAAAAAAATCCATTTTTCTTAAGTTTTTGTTAACAAGTCATCAAAAGCTATTCATAAGCTGTTTTTTTAAGTCCCCCTTTATACATATGAGTTCATTGTTTTAAGCTAACATTAAAAAGTAAAAAAAAAATCCACCCCTAAAGTTACCTCAGCTAATTTTGGAAGATAAGCTAAAAAGGGAAGAGTTTATAGACCCCCACTAGCTTGTCTTTGACAAGCTAGAGCTTGTAGAATCTTCTTATAAGCCCTGTTTTGAGCAAGGGTGTTGTAAGTCTCTCTTTTCCTTATTTTTCTTATTTACTGTAGATTTGCTTATTCCTGCTTATTTTGTGCTTATCCTTGCTTGTTTATGTGTTTTTATGCTTATTGTCATTTATTGTTGCTTATTTTGTCCTTTGTTTGAGTTTTTGATTAAACTGCCTCAAAACTGTCCATTTTGCCTCTAAACGGATTATTTCTTAAGTGCTCATTTAAGTGCTTATTTGGTGTGCTATTTGCTTACTTTTGCTTATCTTAATTTACTTGTTAACTATTTTTCAAACCCTTCGCTTAAAACCCTTTTAATCAGTCTAAAAACCACTTTTAAAAGTTTAAGGGGTGTTTGGGTTAGTGTTTCAAAACGGGTCATTTTGCTATATAACCAAATGGGTCACTTAGTTAACTTTGGCCAGCTGTTTTAAGTTGTTTGTCACAAGTTTTTCTTAGCTTTTAATTTTAAAAAGTTGTTTTTATGTTTGTTCTAATTTGGTCTTAGAAACTGTCATCCCAAAAACAGTTTATAAGCCTCTTAGCTTAAGTTTTCTTAAATCCACTTTTTGAGTCTTGTTTTGAGTCTATTTTAAGTGTCTAAATAGATTAGTAGTTAAGTCTTTTTGGTTAACTTGTCCTTTTTTAAAACTGTCAAAGTTTTTAGTGTCAAGTCTCTTTGTGTCAAAGTCTCTTTTAAATCCATTTTATCAGATAGCTTAAATGGTTTTTAGTTCTTAAAAATTTGAACACAAGCTCAATAGGAGCTATACTCCATCTGTTTTAGCTTTATTTCCTTTTTGAGCTTATTTTCCAGCTTATTTATAAGCTGGCTTTTAGCCCTTGGAATTAGTTAAAAAGTCCCCTGGTGCTAGCACCAGCTTTTCAGACCCTTTTTCTTAGTTTAATTAAGCTTTTAATCTTGTTTTCTTTATAGATATAGGAAGCTCATAAGCTGTTTTATAAGCCCTAGGAAGCCTTAAGCTTAGGACCCACTCTAGGTAGCTTATATTTAAGCCACAAGTAGACCATTTGGACTGTTTGTTTAACAAGTCTAAGTAATAAGCCCATTTGCTTATTTAAGCTTCTTAGCTTATTGTTCTGCTTAGTTTAGGTTTAACTTTACTCATTAGGTTAGTATAAGTTCATTTTAGCTTAAGTTATTTAGGATAAAGCTTAAATGGGCTTATTAGCTTTGTAGTGTAAAAATTTTAAGTTGTAAAGCCTATTAAGCTCTGCTGTCATTTTAGCTTAGTAATACTTGTCTTCCTTGCTTATTTTTGTGTATGGATACTTATTAGGTGTAATATAGGGCCTGTGTTGGCTTATTTTTCATTTTCATCAGCTTTTGTGCTTTTAAAAAGCCAAAAAGGATAAGCATTTTGCTCCTCTTGTTAATATAAGAAATCTGTCTGTTTGTTTATGCTTATTTCAGCTTATTTGTTGGTTTTTAAAAAGAGTCATAGTTAGATAAATTGCTTATTCTCAAGTGCTTAATACGTGTGTGCAAAAAGAAAAGTAAAAAAAAATTACTGTAGCATTACAAAAAGAGAGAGGCCAGGATTCGAACCCTGGACCTCCCCCTTTCAAAGCCATCTACTCTCACAAACTCATACCGCTGTGCTACAATAGCTCATCCGGTAGTGAGTTACACCATTAATTCTTTAAGGGCATTTTAGCCCATTAAGCCCATAAGCTGTTTTCAGCTTATTACGGCTTATTTATAAGCCCACTTTTATAGCTTTTATTTTTCCTAGATCCAGTACACCTTAATCTACTTTTTTGTATTTTTTCACATTTTCTTATAATCGTTTGATATTTTTATCATTTATTTTCTTTTAAACTGTTTTTTAATTATAATAAATTAAATAAATATCAAAAAAATATTTTTCTTTTTTAGAAAATTTTATTTTATCATATAGTATCTAGGAAAAATAGAAAAACTTTCGTAAGGTCATTTTTGCAAAATCTCGTTTTTAAAGAGCGGGATTCGTTTGCGTGCTCGTTTTTCGTACTTTCTAGCTCAATTTAACTCCGTTTTCGTTCTAGTTTTTTTAAACTTCCTTTTTAGTCCATTTAAGTACATTAAAAGTGAAAAAATCAATTCAAGCTTAATTTTGAAAATTTAAGGTTTTTAGTGTGTCGTTTTAGCTTTCCGTTTCCATTTTTAGTATAATTGGTGTAATTTTTTCATTTTTAGTGTAGATTGCTTTATTTTTCCCGTAGTTTTAGAAAATCAAACCCAAATCTTTTCCATTCAAGCATTGTTATTCAAAACAACTTTTGACTTTCCAATTAGCTCCTCGTTGGGGATAAACGACCCGGGAATATTCTATACTACTTCCGGTTTCATTGATTTTCTTGATAATTATCCTCATTATATATTTATAAGTATTATATATTTATTTATATAAAAAGGGGTTGATTAAAGAAACGATCACTCCCCCTCGTTCGAGGGCACCAAAGAATCGAGCTATGATAACTTTGCTACAAAAACAAGTTAGAGGAACAAAACCTATGTTTCTAACATATAGCAATGTAAAAAAATTAACATGTTGACAATAGATTTTAGCCAACCATCACAAACATCGACCAATTAAACTCAACTATATAAGCATGTAGGAGATAACTAACAAATTTGCCAATTGCAAAAAAATATAATAAAAGTTCATTCATTTAATCATAAAAATTATGTGTAACACACAATCATACAACTAACATACATTAAAAGAATGTATTATGCTTAAGGCATAATAATACATCATACATAAGTAAAAACTACAAAGGTCCTATTTTTTCTAGAATGCCATAGGACTTGCTTGCAAAAGGTTTGGTTAAAAATTATTTGAAACATAAGTGACTAAACATAGAGTGTGTTTAGTTTGGAGAAAGTGATGGTGGTGGTGATGAATTTGAAGGTGGAGGTTGTAAGAGCATGTGTTCAATGTAAGAAAACATGTATTGGAGTTCATCTCTCAATCTAAAGATGAGAGTGCGGTTGTGAATACAACATACGCATGAATCTCCATGTGCTTCAAGAAGGTTCTACGAAATGGGATGAGAAAAGAGAGGTGGTAAGTGTGATGGAGTATTGAATTGAATGTCAAGTGGAGTAATTGGTGAAAGGGTGAGAGTGATATCCATTGATCCACTTTCTTGAGTTGGAGGTGGTAGATGTACTCTTAGAGGAGGAGACATTGGCGAGTTCAAGTAGCCATTGGTTGATGGTGATGTAGAAGAGGTTGGTGATTTGGGTTTGTAATCAATGGAGATTGAAGAAGTGGCTATGGTGGATGGAGTTTTTGAGGGTACATTTGGGGGCACTTGGTGATAAGACATGATAAGTTAGGGAAGGAGTTTTGGTGTCATCATGAGTGAGGTCAATGAATAATTGTTTTGGTAGAATTATGTTAATTTTTGATCTTTTGGAAGGTTTGGAGGTGGAAGCTTTGGTGGAACCCATGGAGGTTTTGAAGGTTGAGGATGAATAAGAAAGATGATTAATTTGAAATGAAAAGTGAGAGGCAATTTATTTGATGAAAATAGTTTAGAAGTAGTATAGACTTTAGTTAGTGTAAATATTTCCAAAATGTGTTCGTGTTTTCTGGTTAAGGATAGTTGAGGCTAAGTGATGTTCGCTAAAATACACATCTTTTATAACCCGAAAAACACTATTAATCGAACTAAAAATGCTAAAATATGGATAATTATATTGCAAATATGTTTGTTTGGTATTTTTATGTCTTGCAGGTAAAAAGATTGAAAACGGTGCAAAAACGGGAATTACCGGGCTCAAATTGGTCAAGTTTAACTATTACACAAAGCCAAGATGAAGTCGCGAAAAGTCTCCAAGCATGCCATTAGAAAGGGCATGAAATTTTAAGTCCGACAGCGCTTTTATCTTTTATTGGGCCGGCCCGACACCATTTATATGGGTCGGACCAACCCATATTTATTATAAGTTCAATAACCCATGCAGCTACAATATTTGCACTCAGCCCAAACTAACGTAGGTCTAAAATAGATCCAGTCCATGTCCAATGGATCCGGCCCATCTACAAATGAATAATAGGCCCAGTAACATAAGTTCAAGATGGTGGCCCTTTTTACTCTTGCTTATTGTTAACGCAGTTGGGAGGCATTCAAGGAAGGAATTATTTTGTCTATTTAAGAGGCGTGACTCCAACGCATACATCTATCTTTTTCTTTAATCCTTCCTTCAGTTTTTTTTCTTTCGTTTTTTAGTTATAATAAAAATGTTAGTTTACTTTTTGTAATAGAGATTTTCGTAAAAACTTTTGGTCCAGCTTATTTGTATGAACTTATTAGAGATTAATGAAGATGATTGAGGTTTGTGGTTTTAAAACTTGAGTTGCTTATTTGATTTGCTTATTTCTTTATACTCTTCTTATTTGATTGCTTAATAAGCTATTTTCATCAGCTTATTTTCTGAGCTTATTCTCGGATCGAACAAGTCTTCTAGTGGCATATTTCGAGTTTGAATTAGCCTATAATACCAAATAAGCTTCGGCTTATTAAGATTAGCTTCATTTTTATTTTTGATCTAGCTTATTCGTTTGCATTTGAGCTTATATTGTTTGAGAAAGTGTCTCTCAGTTTAGTTTAATTGTTGTTTAGGGAGCATTTAAGCTAATGTGAGCTTATTAGTCTTATTGAATCTGTTCGAATGTGCTTATGGTTTCGGTTTGTGCTAATTCGGTTTAGAGTTCATTTAGATTCTTTTAGATCTCATTTAGATTCAAATTTTAAGTGCTTAATTCTTGATTTCGTTTTCTAAGTAGCTTATTATACTTTTAAGTTCCTTTCGAAAATGTTTTCAGAATAGTTTATGTCCACCTTGTGCTTATTCGCTTTGTTAATTTGAAGTAGATTAGCTAAATTGGATAGTAGGCCCAAGAATTGATGTGTCTATTTGATGTTGGGCTTTAGATTGTTTAATTAGGGTTGATTAAACTTGAAATTTGCATTTGTGAATTACCGTGTCTAGTTAACAGTATTTGGTGTTTGATTTTTGTTTACGGTACCGGTCTACTCTTGAGTCGTGGAGCTTAAGGGTTTAATAAGCTAGATAGAATTTGACTATTTTCTTTAGCTTATTAAATCGGGTGGTATTCGTTTAATTGCAGCTCTTCAGTTCGGGTTCTATTTTCTAATCTCTTTTCAATACTTAGAATAGTTTTATTGTATCGTTCCATAATATATTTGCGTATTTGATTTTTGCCATGCTTAGTGTAGATTTATTTTTGTCGTTAAATGCTATGTTTGTTAAATTGAATTTCGTTATTAGTAGTGAGTAAATAACTTTGTTGTTTGCGCTATTGATTAGTGATTTGGAATTAAGTGCAGGTTTTAAAAAGGTAAAAAAATATAGTCATTAGAATTTTTTAATTTACATATCGTCATTTACTTTTAATGCAATTTAAATACTTGTCATTGTATAGTAAAAAGCATTTTAACTTACTTGTCATTTTAATTACTTGAAACTTTGTTTCCGAAGGATTTAATTCGTTAAACCTAAGCCCGCACTTAAGACAATTTCACTCACTTAGCAAGTATTTTTTGTCATTTTATATTCTTTTAGATCAATTTTAGTATAACCTTGTAGTTTTAAATCTTAGAATTAATATTAGTTTAATTTTTAGTTTAAAAACCAAAACCAAAAACTTTTATGACAATCAAGCTCGATTTACAACTTGAACGTAGATTTCCATTCACCTCTCGCCGAGGAAACGATACCCGTGTTGATTACTTATTATTCTTTCCTAAGAATAATTTGTATGATACTTTGCTTGCGTATTGTATATGTATTATATATATATATATATATATATATATATATATATATATAAATATATATATAATATCTGAGGGTTTATTTGATATAAACGCGTGTAAAAACGACCAACCAATCACTAAGTAAAAGAAGGGTCAAAAAGCAAAAAAAAACCCAGTAAGACCCATGATCTGTATGGCCAGCCCCCTTATCTATGGTGCCGGCCCCCTTATTGATAAGGGGCCGCCCTTATGAGCTAAGGGGGCCACCCATCTAATACTTTTTAGACGACCAAAAATTTGATTTTTGCTAAAATTTTGAAAGAAAAGTTTTGTTTTGTTGATCAATTTACAGCAAGTCCTATAAGAACATTTATATGCATGAAACAAATATATCATATATGCATGCAACTAGTATAGATATATGAGATAAAGATAAACATAAAGAACATACTAATAACACATAATGATTAGAGGTTCTAAGTAAGCTAAACAAGTTCACATCCTTCCAACTAAGTCGAGTTGTCATCACACAAGTAATTAAACATAGAGGATAAACTAAGTACACATAACCAAGTCTTAAATAAACTAATTAGCCAACCGTCATCATTTCTTCTTCTTGCTAAAGACTCCTTTTAGTGCTTTTCTGAATGTCTTAAAGCCTCCTCTAACTTCCTCATGCATCTTTTGCGTTTGATTGAGTAAAGTATTTAGTCGCTCGAAGAGAAGATCGTCGTCTTATTGAGAAGAGGTGGGAATGTCATAGTTTTGGTAATTGAGTGGTGAAAGGGAGTTAAGATAGGTAGTAGGAGATAGGGTACTAGCACGAGAAACACTATCATCCTCATCATTATCTCAATTATGAGATGAAGATCCATAGTTATGATGGGCGGATGATGATGAGACGGAGTGACGGGCTTTAGGCATTCCACGATCACTTTGAGGTTTTCAAGTTTGTTTTAAGGCTAGTGGACGCATGACCCTATCGACGACATTGTAAATGCCATTGTCAAGATGAGGATAATGTTCAATGACGTGTCGATAGAGACGAGTTAAAAACATGCGATAAGGAAGATTGGAAGTTGAAGTAGCTCTAGCACATTCAATTCCTTTAACAAAGAAATAAGCAAGATTGTATTGTTCTTTGGAAACAATGCAATACAACACGTGAGCGAGACTAGCCGGAAGATGGTCCCGGTGGCCTCCTAGTCCGAACACATTCTCATGAATGAGTTCTTCCCAATGCTTCATGTCCTGTCTTAATTATTTGGTAAGAATTTGATTCGGAGTGAGGATGACATTTTTTCTTTTGATGGTACGATTCGACTCCGTACGTTCCAATTAAAGAAAACGATGAATTACGTCGGAAGTATGGAGATTAGTATGATATGGTCCCTCAGTCTCTTGGGAGTATGCAAGAGATGCAAGATCCCATTCATTCGTGTACACGTCTTGATCATTATATGGAATTATGAGATTTTGACCGAATTGTGCAAGTGAAAGAGTGATGAATTCATGTTGAATCATGAATGATATTAGAAGATAACCATACTCATCGGTTTGGACTTTGACTTGACTATAAAAGTCTAGAATGAATCGAGGAACGATTGGCTCATTGATCTCGAAAATAAAATTAAAGCGAACGTTGGTGAACAATCACTCAATGCCGATAGATTTGTAATAGAGTTGACCCATGACTCGACCCTCGTGAATGCAACTGTTTTTGATGGATTTATAGAATTGAGCAAGGACGGGAGAGAAACCGGGTATTTCGGATACTTTAGGGATATATGATTTAGTAAGGGAGGTATCACCAACAATTGCCCGAGGCATGTTTATCACCTAAACAAGATAACAGCAAAATAAAATATTACTACAAATATATAAAAAAAATTAAGTTTTGAAAACAACATATGTGGAACAAAGATTACTTCGAATCTAAAAATAAAAACCTAAGAAGTAATCCAAACGTTCCCTAATTTATTTTTGACTCAATCTAGAGCATCGAAAAATATATATTAATTATATATTTCGACACCTAGTGTAATCTCGTCAAGTGTTTCGATGCTTAATGAGTAGAGGAGGATTATTTCGATCTTAGACTTAAAATTTTAGGAAATAATCCAAACGTTCCTTTATTAACATATGACTTGACTAAGAGCGTCGAAAGATATACATTACGTTGTATATTTTGCCGACTAAAGTGAGTTCATTATGCGTGACTTAAAAATATGGGATGATGTTTATGTTGACTCAAAACGACAATTTAAAATGTTAAACCAAACGCCCCTTTATTTTAGGAATTTTTATTTAGTATATCAATATATATATGAATTATATATCTTGTTGACCAATGTATGTTTATTATGTATTTATATATGTGATAAAATGGAGTGATGGTCATTTCGACTCTAGACCACGATCCTAGGAAATGACCCAAACGCCCTTTTATTTTTGTAAAGTTTGACTAATGATGTCAAAAAATATATATTGATTGATGTAGGTTTCGATAATCAATACATGATCATTTTAACGTGTTTTTGGCATGAATCAACAATGTGTAATTTCTTGTTTCGAAATTTTCTAGTAAAAAAATGAAAATGTATATATATTTTTATAAAAATTTTGACCAAAAAAAATTAGTGATTCAATCCAATTGAAAATTTCGAATTCCTATTACTACGGGAATCATAATAGTTATGAATTACTAAGACCTAATTGTAAGAATATAAAGACAAAAAAAATACCCAATTTTGATTAAGAACAAAATTGGATGAAATTGAAAAGAAAAGTATGGAAAATCTTACAATAGATGTTGTTAATCACGTTGTTGGTGTTTTCCCCTTGCGAAATTGGATTGATTTGGTGTTTGAGGATTGAATTTTGAAAAGAGAAAAGTATGGAAAATCTTACAACAAATGTTGTTAATCAAGTTCTTGGTGTTTGCCCCTTGCAAAAATGGATTGATTTTGAGTTTAGAGGTTGGATTTTGTGGTTTTGGTGATGGGATGTTTGGTATTGTGATTAACACTGAAATGAGGCTATTTGGCGATTTTAAGTAGCCGGCCCCTTAGTGATAAAGGGGTCGGACTACTTAACACGACCGTTCCTCTTAGAGCTAAGGGGCCGCCTATCTGACGACCATGTTTTTCTTTGTTTTTCGATTTTGACTAGTTTTATCAATGTACAATTATTAAAATACGAGGAATGCTACTAGTAATATTATTTGAGATAATCTAGTTCTCAAGAAGAATAAAGTCAAAGATTTATAGGAAAATTTACTTGACACATTTAATTTACTTCTCTCCTTCGATTAAATGGACTTAAATAATTTCGGATGAAATATTTTAAGTTGTCAAGATTTTTAGGCCGAGAAGAAGGTTTAGAGATGGTTGACGAAATTTTGTTGACATTTTAATTAACCTTTCGCTAATTAAAAATACTTTGATTATTCCAGATGAGATAACCAAGTTGTCAAGCCGAGAGAAGATTTAATGAAGATTAAGTGACGTTTTTAATTAACCTCTCGTTAATTGAAAATATTAATTACTTCGGATGAAATAATTAATATTCACGATTTGTGACGAAAGATATGATGGATACATGAAGGTAATAAAATAGTAAAATGGAGTCAATGCTCGATAAGCCAGTTTCAATAGACGTTGTTCTTTCAAGGTATGTGGTCGAAGCGGATGTCGTAGTCGGTCTAAGCGGATGTCGTAGTCGAAGGGAGTTTGTTTCATCCATAGTGCTTTTGATGTCATTTCTTTTCGGCGCTTGAATATAGAGGAAAACTAATCCTACTTCTATGTTGATTATTACCTACCAACTCACTTTCCTTCATCTACGTGAGTTCACTACTTGTAGACATAGAAGATTTCCATTTTATAGAGCTAAGTAGAGAATCCTAATTAAGCTAAGTGAGAGCAAGGCTCATCATGAACAATTTCTCGTTATTTACTTAATTCTAGATAACCGATCAAATGGCATTTCTAGTAACTATACTATTTTCTTAAGCTTAATTTATATTCTATAAACTATAACACATTTGTTTAGAAAATATTACTTGTAGCATGTTGACACATAATTATTTACCAATTAGCACATAATATATATTCTAAATGATTGGGAAAGAAAACATACCTTGGCCTATAATGTGTTTTCTTCAGTAGATTCTAGTGAAAATGCTTTGTAGGCAATTTCTTCTGGTTACCCCGTCATATAATTTGAGAATGTATGATCTTCAATCTACTCGACGGATTTCGAAATTCGTTCACAAGAATATCTACCTATATGATGTGGCAATCCAACCATTTGGTCCCCAATGTCTCATGGGTCCAAAATTGTTAGTGCCCAGCATGTTTTGCATGGATTGCATTTGATTCGGATACATATAGGGTGGACACATTCCCCATGGAGTGAAGCTTGGTTGTTGTGAAAAATTCCACATTGAATGATTGTTGTTAGGGTAATTTTGTCTACCTTGATCTCTCATAGGTTTTGGTGTTTTAGACCGAGGGTGAGTGTTATTAGTTCTTTTCGGATGAGGAGTTTTTGATCTCATTTCAGGTTTAGTGAATCTGACTCTTGGTTTTAAAAAAGGTTTATAAAAACATTTTACTTCATCGTCACTTACAATGGGAATTTTAGTTTGTTTACAAGTATAAATTTAGGTCTTGGGCTTGAATTTGATTCTACCAATTTTTCTTTAGGTTTAATTTCTTGTGATTTTATAAAATTTACTTGTTTAGTCTCACTTGTTGATCCTTTGGTAAAATTAAATCCTAGACAGGATTTATCTTTGGATGGTTTTTGAAGACTTAACATTTTCTTAAGTGAGTGACTACTATTATTGAATTGATTAAGCTTAGAGATTTCTTCCTTAAACTCTTCATTTTTAAATTTAAGGTCTTGACATATTTTACATTCTTCATTAGCTTTTTTACCTTTTTCTAATTTAGATAATTTATTTTTTAGTTCTAGTACTTCATTGTCTAGTCGATTTTTGATTTGTTTTAGTGATTTATTTTTAGCCATGACTTTTAGACCTACTTTGCATAATCGATTATATTCACTATCTAAGTCTTTTTCATCTCACGACGATAAGTCATCACTAAAAAATTCAGTTTCGGAAAGTACCTCATTAGATGCTTTAGCCATAAGATAATTTTTGTCCTTGGTATTTTCTTCTCCATCTTCATCGCTATCACTCCATGTTCCTCCAACGAAGGCTCTTTGATTATAGTTTCTTGATAGTTTTGGGCATTTTCCGATAATATGATTTTGATCTCCACATTTAAAGCATTTTCTTTTGCTTTTGCCATTCTTGTAATCTTTATTTCTTTGGGATGATGTTCTTTCATCGTGTGGTTGTCTTACGAATCTTCCTCGTCTTTTGAAAAATTTCTTGAAGTCTCTCACGGCCATGGTGTATTCTTCATCTTCACTATCGGATGTCGGACTATCTTCATCACTAGATTCCTTTTTAGCCTTCAAGGTAAGAGATCTATTTAGTTCTCTTTCGCCTTTGACCATTTTTAGATTTTTTCTTTATTATCACTTCATAAACTTTCAAGTTTCCAATAAGTTCGTCGAGTGATAGTTGTGTCAAATCTTTTGACTCTTCAATAGCCGTAATCTTTGCGTGCCATTTAGGATGAAGTGCCCTAAGAAATTTCCTAACATAATTTTTGCTAGAAAAACCTTCATCAAGTGCTTTTAGACTAGTAATAGTAGTGTTAAATCTAGCAAATCACTTATCTATCTATTCCTCTTCCGAAATCATAAATTGTTCATATTGTTGAAAAAGTAGATCTATTTTATTATCTTTGACTTGACTATTACCTTGGTGAGTGATTAATAAAGTATCACAAATTTCTTTTACGGTTTTACACATAAAAATTCTTTTGTATTCTTTACGTGGCAAAGCATTATAAATTAATATTTTTGCTTTATTATTTTTAGCGAGTTACTTTTTAAGATCATCACTTTGTTTATCAAATGGTACAATTTCATCCTTTTTAGTTTTAAGATTATTTTGAACGGGGAAAAAATCATCATAGGTAATAACATACCAAATATCTAGATCTTTTGATTTCACATAAGTTTCGAATCTATTTTTCCAATAAATAAATACATCACTTTCAAATAGTGGTGGTTTTTGCATAGATTGCCCTTCTAAATATTTTTCCGATTCCATAGATCGATTCAAGCTTTAAAATACAATTTATTTTAAAAATCTTGTTTGACGTGGCCTCTGATACCAATTGTGAAAAACTAGAAGGGGGTTGAATAGTTTACCGCTTTTTAATTTGATGTATTGTTTGTTTATAGAAACTTAGATTCGACTTTATGTGATCTCAATATGTGCACAATATGAACAATTAAACTAAGTAAATAAATGATAACTAGATATAAAATAAGTATGTAAGACAAGAGATAAGAGTTAAAAAGATCAAACCACAACACACGGATTTATAGTGGTTCGGTAACGAAGCACCTCTTCGCCATACTCCACTCCCCGAGCACCAAACTCGAGAGTTCTCTTCACTATGTCAACAAACTCCCTCTAGGCGGAGAAAATCATACACAACTTAGATTACACTGATTTCCGACAATAAGCCAAATATCGAGTTCTAATCCTAGCTAGAATCAATCTACCACACCTTTTGTATTTTGAGGACTAAAATACTAACCGCACTATCAACACTTCACTTCACCTAGACACTAACACGATCACTCCGATCTAACTCTTCTTACTATGATCACCACGATCTAACTATACTTTCTATGATCACCACGATCTAACTATTACACACGACAATACAATATACACAAATGATTTACAAGATATGATAAAATCGTAACAATGCTACGAGAACACAGACTAACCTATAATACTTCTTGACTTGATGATAAGAAGTATTCTTCTCTTGCACTTTAGGATTTAAGCTTGAATCACTTGGAAACAAATACTTAAGATTAAATGATCAAAGGATTGTAGGTGATGTATAAACTGATTTTAGCCAGAAGAGAATGAGTGCTAAAGGTAAGAAAATTAGTGGGGAATAGTCCAGTATTTATAGGCAAAGCTGGGAGCCTTTTTGTCTGGCCGGCCCCCTTAGCTCATGTGCCAGACCCATTATCACTAAAGGGGCTGCCCTTATATTTAAGGGGGCCGCCCAGGCCTAGACGCTCCCTTTTTTGTCTTTTCTAGGAGAGGTGTTTTCTGAAACATTTCTAGCCGTTTTTAGGTAGAAAATTTGAATTCAAAATATTTATTTTGAATAAAACATTTCTTTTAAATGTAAAAATATTTTGTAAAAGTTATAAAAGTGTTTGTAACATTTTATACAAAAATGTGAGGTTGAATAAAAATTCCTTTGATCATAAAATGCATTAATCATTTATTTATTCATACCTTTAAGTGATTAATATTCGAAATAGAAATTTACAACTAATTACTTGTTTATGTTTAATTTTACATTAAGTGTTTTTACATTTTATGATTATTAAAACGTAGAGAGGTCGAAAAATATTAATAACGTTTTAGGCATTATTTCTATCAATTGATTTGTAAAACATTATAGTTTCAATTTCACACTTTTTTCGGTAGTTTCACCCACTTTATTAACACAACAAGACAATTTTTTGTGGTTTTCTACTCCGTATTTTTTGAGTTTTACTAATTTTGACTTATCAATATTGATATTATTTTTTACGTTTTTTATATCATAGTTTTATAGTAAAAACAAATTATTAAAAAAAGTTAAGAGGGTATCACTTGCATTTTAGAGGGTACAAATAACCAACCCAATGTTTTTGTCATCTTGTTTTACTAGTTTTAATGCCCGTGCACGCATGGGGCTTAAACATTATATTTTTTAAGTATATGTATAATTTTTATTTTTTCTGTTTTATAAAGCATTGTCGAAATTATATGAAGATAATAGATTTATTAAATCTTTTATATATTACGTAGTATATGAACTTGAGGATAATTAGTAATTTTTTTTCTTTTGATTTACCTGTTTTCTAATTCGAAATTGTAAGCCAACTAATCCCAGCGAAACTACCCTTTTAGGTAGCCCGGAGTCGGCTCAAGTGAACCTTTGAGGCCACAAGAGGATTAATTATTTCCTTGTTATATTCGAACCATTGACCTCCACTTTTGAAGGCAGGTATTCTTACTGTTGGGTATGTGCTTCTTTATTACGATAATTGGTAAATCTTTATTTAAGATAATTCATATGTTTCGGTGGTTTTCTTTTTTGTTTTAAAACATGATTTCAGGCCGACAATGAAAAATCCACCAAAAAGTCTTCGGGTATATATGGAATGTGATTAGATAATGTTAAATCTTTGTTTAGAAGTAAGAAATTGTTTACGTTTGTTGTATTTTAAAATTTAAATCTAGAGGTATAAAGTTTAAGGGGTTATTTGTTTATTTTTTAAAATTATAATAAAAACTTGTAAATTTATAAATTTACACTTTTAACTCATATAATTTATTTAAAATTAAATCACTAAAGTTTTATTGCTTATGTCCTCTTTCTTCAAGTTTTTGTTTTCATAAATTTGACACATATATTTTTATGTGTTTTTTTCTCAATCAGATTTCTCCATCAAAATTTTTCAATTTTGGCCAAATTGATTTAATTTTGACTTTTTATTGACCAATCAGATCACAAGATTTTGCCTACGTGGCAAAATCAAGTGTTCTAATTGGTCTAATTTATTTTCTTATAAGATTTAATCTGATAGAAAAATCCGAAATAATATAATTCTTTTATGATTTAAGTTCATTTGGATACCAAATTTTTATTGGATATTGGGGGACTCATCTCCACCCTCCATCTTCATATAATCTAACGAATGAGATTGAATTCACAATTTACACTACAATGGCTATTTTGTCCAATGTAAAAGAATTTTTTTGGTAACCGTCTCATTTAATTCACACACATAGTGTGTGTTTAGCTTCGATCTATTTTTTCTCTCTTTTCGACAAACGAATAACAGAACTAATAGTACAAACTAATTGATTGATCATCGTCTTCTTTAATTGATCATCTTTTTCTTCAGTCGAGCATATCCTTCTTTAATTCATTAACATCAAGTTAGATTTAACTGATTTTGTTTATATTATATTTTTTTTATTTTTAGATTTTTTTTCGAAGCTTATTAGCTTATTTTGATTTTATTAATCAGGTTTTATGGATTCTGGCCATTCCAGTGCGCGATCTAGTGTTTCTTAGAATATTGTTTTGTCTGATTTTGTTATTGAAAGTTCTGTACCGTCTGGTACTGTTCTTAATGGTTTTACTGAAGAAATTATTGCTTATGAGAAGGAGATTGATGAGATTCATGCTGTTAAGAGTAAGTTTTATGTTCATAAGCTATTTTTAATCAATTTGTGTGCTTATATTATTTGAGTTGAGCTATTTGTAACTTATTGTTTTGTATATATATTATATTTGATATCATATATGATATCACAAACTTTGTTTATTATAAATATTATTTGTGATATCATATATGATATCACAGCTTGTGTTTATTATATTATTTTTGATTTCATATATGATATGACATGTGATATCATATATGATATCACATCCTGTGTTTATAATATATAGAATTTGTGATTTCATATGTGATTTTTTTCATTTTCTCTTGAAACATCTTACTTATTTTTTTCATTTTCATTTCATTTTTTTCAGAGTTGGATGCGTTGTGTAGCACTCCTGAATCATTTGTTACTCATTCTAATTTTGATACTCATGGTGGAACTGTTTATTACATTCTAAAAGTTTCTGCGGATGTTTTACTAGTTAAAGGGAATGTTTATGATTCAGTTGATGATTGTGTTGTTGCATAAATGAAGTATGCTGCAGAAGCAGGTTTTGTAGTCAGGCATTCATGTTAGAAAAGAATGTTGAATGGAGATGTTAAACAAAAGTATTTAGTTTGCAATAGGATGGTTGCCCTAAGGGAATACACATAGACACACTAGATTTAGCGAACAGTGACAAACAAAAGAGAAATTCAAACTTTCATATAACTGGATGCAAAGCACTTGCTGTGTTTAATTTGGATACTCATACTAGAAAGTTTGTTCTGAAAGTGTTTGATACTATTCATAATCACGAGCTTGAACATGAAGAGTACAAGCATTTGTCAAAGACAGAGAGGCAATTGACGTATATGGAGCAAGCGTTTATTGTGAAAGCTGCTAGTGTCAACATAGGTGCAACAAGAGCTCATCACCTTCTAACCGGTATCAATGGTTCTTATTTGCTTGTTCACGGTACTACTGTCGATTTTAAGAACTTTTTTAGAAGCGTGAACGGCTATATAGGAGACAGTGATGCTCAAATGCTTATTCATAAGATGGAAAATAGAAAGAAGCACGTATCTGACTTTTTGTTTGATTACTTGGTTGAGAATACTAAGCTTACTGCTATTTTTTGGGCCGATGAAGTTTCTAAGTACGATTACAAGGAGTTTGGCAATGTTGTCTCGTTTGATGCTACCTTTAAGATAAACAAGTAAGAATTCGTTTTTGTAAGCAGCGTCTTAGTTGTAGTATGTTTTGTGTTATTTCAGGTTTTTTATGTTTTTTTTCCAGATACAAGATGGTGTTTGTTCCGTTTACAGCAATAGACAATCACAGGAAGTGTGTTACGGTTGCTGTGGGTTTGTTGAAGAATGAAACTACAAAATCTTGCATTTGATTATTGAATGCATTTATGAAAGCTTTTGGGAAAGCACCTAGTATAGTAGTCACCGACCAAGATGAAGCAATGAGGAATGCTATTAAAGCTGAGTTTGGTGGGTCCAAGCATCGTCTATGCATGTGGCATATCACCCAAAAGCTTCCTGCTAAGGTATTTTTATCTCTTTCTAAGTACTCTTTTGTTTAATCACATATGATATTTCAATATACAGTTTTAGTTTGATATCATTTATATTATAATATAATTGATTTTTAAGTTATTTGTTATATCACATTTGATACTATGAATTAATTGTTAGTTTATTGTTTTTCTTCTTTCAGATATGTGCAAAAATCTATGATGAAACTGACTTTAAAGATAAGCTGAATAAAATTGTATGGAATATATACATTGGTCCCGAAGAGTTTGAGTTTAGATGGGGAAAGTTGATGGAAGAGTGTTAGGTTTACGAAAAAGACTCGGTCACCCCGTGTATTGTCTAGAATAGCATAGCTTGTAGTTTAATCATTAGCGTATGACTTATAGTGTTGGGTCGGGTCTTTACCCACATGTTAGCCCACTTCATAGCCCACTTAAGACACTTAAACTCTTGTATTTAAACACCTTTTCCAGTCATGGGAAGGGTTGGTTGTTTAATTCATATTACACACACTTAAGGTATTTTCTCTCACTAGCATATTCACTTTCTCTCTCTACAAGAAATCAGCCAACCCATCATCTCTTGATTCTGTTATGATATCCAATATACTACAATTGGTATCAGAGCACATGGGATGATTACATAGATTGTATGTGCGTTTCTCTTGGAAGATTTGATCAAAAATTTAGTTTTTGAAGGTTTATGGTTTTCTCATTGGCTTTATTTTCTTCTCACATTTGTGGTGTTAAAGTTAGTGTTTTTAGTGTAGTTTTAACCTTCTAGTACCAAGTTGTGCAAGAAAATCCAAGCTCAAACGTTCAAAAGGGTGATTTTTGGTGATTTGAAGCTTTTCTGGAAACCGCGTTTTGTCTCCCTAGAAGACGTTTCTTAGTTGCATTTTGTCTCTGCGTTTTGTCAGAGAATAGTACACTGCGGTTTGTCCTCTAGTGTGGTACAGTAATTGCATTTTGTCAGTTGCGTTTTGTGTACTGCGTTTTGGTTATTTCTTCAAGTTGCGTTTTGTATGTTGCGTTTTGTCTCAAGTTGAAGACCCTTATTGCGTTTCGACTAGGAGAAACTCTGCCCAATTAATTTCTTGATTGCGTTTTGTCTCAAGAGTTGATTGCGTTTTGCCCAAGACACGTCACTGCATTTTGTCTCCTTCTCATTGCGTTTTGTGTCCTGCGTTTTGTCCCAAGTTGAAGACCCTGATTGCGTTTTGGTGGAAAGAATCTCTGGCAAAAAAAATTCTTCATTGCGTTTTGTCTTTGCTTCTTGACTGCGTTTTGTCTAATCCTCAACATTGAGACTTGTCTGAAATTCTTGACTGAGACTTGTGTATTGCATTTCGTAAACTTAATTAAACCAAACCAAATCACAAACAAACAACATATCACCTATATCAACAAACAATCATCACTTTTAACATACAATCACTAATCATTATACCGATCCAAAGTTTATCATAATACAATCAATCAAACAATCATGTCTAGTAATTCAGATGATATTCAAGCGGCCGGTTCCGATACCCGCCCTCCTATGCTCGATAGGACTGATTACGAATCATGGTCGCAACGAATCCGATTGTACTGTAGAGGAAAGGAAAATGGATTGCAAATTCTTCAGTCAATTGATCAAGGACCATTTGAGCTTGGAACCACAAGGAATACACTTGGAACTACCCCTGAGGGAGGTGTTCTACTTGGACCAGAAAGGCCTCGTACCTATGAGGATCTAAGTGACACGGAGAAGAAGCGATACGATGCAGATGTCCGTGCAACCAATATTGTGCTTCAAGGATTATCCAAAGATATCTACAAGCTCATCAATCACGACATTGAAGCAAAAGTAATTTGGGACAACGTCAAAATGCTTCTTGCAGGTTCTGAGCTCACCAAAGAAGACAGAGAATCATAGTTGTACGATGAATTTGAGCGGTTCAAGATGCTTCCAGGTGAAAACATCAATGAGTACTATGTTCGATTTCACAAGCTGGTCAATGACATGAGGAATACCAGAATGACAATGCCTAACATTCAGCTGAACTGCAAGTTTGTGAACAACATGTCACCTGAATGGGATAGGTTTGTGACAGCTGTTAAACTCAACAAAGGTCTAAAAGAGACAATTACGAACAGCTTTATGCATATTTAAAACAACATGAGAAGCATGCTGCACAAGATCGACTGATTATTGAAAGAATCACTCCTGCTACTAATGATCAACTTGCATTTGTTTCAACTGTCCAACCTCATGCCCAATCATCACATGTCCAGTCTCATCAATATCCTTCTTCATCAACAAACCCTCAATCACTACAATATCCACAATTCCCTGAAACATCACAAATTGATTTTGGATACACCTAAACTGATGAAATACTTGACAACCTAACCAAAAAAATGGCACTTTTTCCCCAATCATTCAGAGCTACACTTCCTCAGACGAACAATCAACTTTGAACCTCTTCTAACACCCGAAATCAAGCAACCATTCAAGATGGTTGGGTTGTCGTTCAGAATGTTCAAGGGCGACAGAATCAGAATCAGAGGTATTTTGCTTGGGGAAATGGTGCTGCAGGCAATGGGGGCGCACAGAATAGAGCTGGGAATGCCAATGCAGGTCAAGGAAAACCAGTCAAGTGTTATAATTGTAATGGGATTTGACATATTGCACGGAACTGTACTCAGCCGAAGCATCCACAGAATTTTGATTATTTCAAGAACAAGATGCTGCTGATGCAAGCCCAAAAGAATAGTGCAGTTCTGGATGAAGAGGAACTACTCTTTCTGGCTGGTGAACATGCCAACACCTTTAATGCAGATGTAGATAATCAACCAGTCCAAGACTTAGCTCTGAATGAGGACAACATTTTCTAGGCAGATGAATGTGATGCTTTTGATTCAGATGTTGATGATGAACCGACTGCTCAGTCTATATTCATGGCCAATTTGTCCTTAGCCGAGCCAGCAAATCCATAAGCTGGTCCATCTAATGCATCAATCTTATTTGAGGTACATATTCTAGAAAATGTTATTGATCATAGTGTTACTAATCAAGATGAACATGAGATTCATAATGAAGTACAACAGGAAAATGTTATTGACTCAACTAGAGTCGATATGGGTAACAGTAATGTTATTCCATATGAACAATATTTGTCGGTCAATAATATTTTTGTTGTACCAAGTTGTGCA
>BQNB010097439.1:0-17593 GCA_026074375.1 Tanacetum coccineum | reverse complement strand
GATATTTCGTATTTTGGGAATTGTTGTAAGACTTTCATTCCTTTATGTCGTTTCGATTTTATTTTGATATAAGTAAGTAGTTATTTCATGGAGCATCCTTTATGTGTTAAGTTGGAGTGGTTTAAGATGTGCAGTGTGGTAGATGTGCTTATATGTGAATTATGATTGAAATGGGTAATCTTGGAAGTAAGTACACGTGTGAAAGGAGGCACTTATAATTATAGTGGCCAACATAATTATAAAGGCATCACACACGTAGACTTGTGACCATGATTGCATTTATTTGTGTTTGGTTGTAAGGTGGTAGTGTAATATGTTTTTTTATATGAGTATTCATGATAAGGATGGTGGTATGGGTAGAGAATTATTCTCTTACCCTAATTGGAGGATATGTTAAATTGAGTTGTAGAGATAGTAAGTTTCTCTTCTATCTAGTATTTGTGGATACCTAGTATTATTATTATTATGGTTGCTAGTTGCTTGATTGTTTGTTTGGATATGCTCTTTCGGATATAGGCGCGTTTAGTTAGTTCTTTTGTTGCATTGATTACTCGTATGAGTATCAAAGGGTTCTTTTAAGCACTAATTGTTCCTAACATATTTGTGTGGATCATTACTCCCTTCTTTGTATATTCCTTGGTTTTTGTAACCCGTTGGCGACGCCTTAGTATCGATGTTTTTAGGTTTGCTCTGTTGATCATTATTTTGGATAAGACCTTACATTTTCTTTTGGGTACGTAACATCTTGCATGAGTTTTCTTGTACGGGTTCGGTTGATTTTATTTTGAGTATATGGTTCTTGGTATTTTCTTTCGTTTTCAAACATTAGAATTGTGTTAGGGTCTGTACGGTGCAGATAGATTGTGTTAGGGTCGTACGGTGTTTTACGATCCCTGTTTGAGTATTATGAGTGTCCTTTATTTGAGTATCATATTTTATAATTGATGAGTTCTAATTCTACCAAAAAACCATGTTGAAGTTATTGTCGTTGTGTTTGGAGAAACTCTGGGTATAAAACTGATCTTTGTAAAATAGATTTTCATTTTTTTATGAAAAAGCAGGGTTTAACGAGTGATTCATAGTGGTGAAGGTAGACGGTTAGACACCATTAGAGATTACCATCTTCTTGATTTTTATGTACAACCTAGATGAATTTGTTGCTATAAGATTACAGATTAAGACAATTTCATTATTATTTTAAATATGATTTTATGAATACTTAAAGTTGACTTTTGGTATTTGACTAAATTGATTTTTATAAAAACATTGTTTTAATTTGACCAGCGGTCGAGTGTAAGTCGATAGTATTAGGATAAGAATTTTCGTCTTTCGTAGTTGTAATTTGTTTTTATGCGTTCATTAGTCGGGGTGTAGGCCTGTTGATTGTTCTTTTCGTTTGCGCTTTCAAGACTCGATGCTTATAGTTATCCTTTCGCTTTGAAAGGTGTTGATTATGTCATGTTGATCCACTGTCTGATTTGTCATATGTGGAATCTCCTTATGCATTCTAGCCGTTTGACGTGTCGATAGATACGTGTTTGTTATCTATTCGATCAGTTCGTTAACCCAGTTGGAGTTACGTTGTGTACGGTGATGTCGTGGTAGAAGCTTGATGGTGATTTGTGGGAATGGACTGGGTTTGTCCAGAGCGAAGTTTGTGATTGTAGGGTCATGAGAAGGTGGTTTAAGTATACTGTCTGGAAGGTGATGAGATACTTCGGGGTTGGTTTCATATATCTGTTATGTGTTTGGTTTTTGTATGATTTTGTCTCCCTAATCAATTGTTTTGCTCTTTTTTGTTTTTTTATCATGGTGAACGTACTCAAGGAGTCGTGAAAACCTTAATGAACACAAAGGTAGATGAACCGAAATTGAGTGATATTTCCGTCGTACGAGATTTTATTGATCTGTTCTGGAAGATTGTCGATGACCACCACAACGACAAGTTGAGTTTCGTATAGACTTAGTTCTTGGAGCGACGCCGATCGCGAAGTCTCCATATCGTTTGGCACCCTAGGAAATGCAAGAATTATCTGGGCAACTTTAAGAGTTTCAAGACAAGGGTTTCATATGACCTAGTCATTCGCCGTGGGGAGCACCTGTGTTATTCGTAAAGAAGAAAAATGGATTTTTCCGTATGTGTATCGACTATAGGGAGCTGAACAAATTAACTGTTAAAAACCATTATCCGCTCCCTAGGATCGATGACTTATTTGATCAGTTACGAGGAGCGTGTCCTTTCTTAAAGATAGATTTTCGGTCAGGGGGGGGGGGTTATATCAGCTGTCGAGTGCATGAGGATGTCATTCCAAAGACCGCATTTCAAATAAGTATACGGTACATTTTGTGGTCTACGGTGTTGCCTTTTTGGGTTACCAAGTTTGCACCAGCCGTTTTCATGGACATAATGAACACACCCGGGTTTTGTCTAAACGTTATATTAGGTTAGGTTTTTTCCTCGTATTCATGAATGACATTCCTTGGCTCCGTACTCCAAAAGGTCAAAGGAGGAACATGAGTTCATTTGAAGTTAGTGTTGAAGGACACTGTAAGGATGAGATAAGCTGTATTCTAAGGTTTCGTAAGTGTGAGTTATGGTGGAATGGAGTGCATTTCTTGACATGTGGTGTCAGTAACCTCTGACCGTATGTTCGAGTAGACCCAGTCCGTAAGAGTGAGGCCGTGAGGAATTAGATGAATTAATCTGGAGTTGCACAGGATTATACTCGACGTTTTCATTGCGAGTGTAGTTTTTTTAAGTCTTGTTAAAACCCCCTTACATCCTAATTGATGATGAAAACATAATATGAGTAGTTGGTATCGATACGATCAAGCATCTTATAATTCATTCTTAATAAATTTTAGTATATGGACCAACTCACAAGCTTAAATAATATTTATAATCTTATTTTACTAACACTATATATTAAAAATCAATACCGTATTACTATTAATTAAACTCTAGCCCAAATGACCTTTAACACTCACTTCTACCCCTTACAATGCCCCACCAATTCAACGAAAATTTCTAAATGTAACAAACCCTAATGTACCTTTACTTCCTACTGTTATAAATGACAAAAACATTAACTTACTAATTGTACTCAAACTATTTCATAATAGTGTATCTACACATACACTAAATCACTCTCACCACCTAATTTCTGTGATATTCCACATTACTTAACATCATACCAAATCCCCAACTATACATACAAACATTATTCCTGTTATCCATCACTGATATCACAAATACATAACTAGTGTTATAATCAATATCCACCCTAGCTTAATGCTCAGACTGCTCTAACCAATTTACACAATCCCACCCCAACATGTAACCTCCATGTCCTATTTCAACTCATCCCACAATCAATATCAAACAACCCCAACCCTATTACCTCCTATTTCATCCCCCCCCAACACTTACTTTAAATTTCAAAAATCACTGTTTAAAACCACCCCCCACACTTTTATAACTAATCCACTACTACAAAAACACCACCAACCATAAATTCCCATATCAACTAAAATAATACCACATACACCAACAAACACCCCCCCCATCTTACTACACCATACCCTCCCACCCCACCCACCACCCCCCCTCCCTAGCCCCCACCCTCCCTCCACCCCTCCACAATCACCCCTCACCCCCCACCCTTACCCTCCCACACCCCACCCCCCCCCCCCTCCCCCTCCCTCCCCCCCTCCCCCCCCCCTCCCCCCCCTCCCACCCTCCCCTCCCCCCCCCCCCCCCCACCCCCCACCCCCCACACCCCACCCCCCCCCCCCTCCCTCCCCACCCCCCCCCTCCCCCCCCCCCCCCCCCCCCCCCCCCCCCAACCCCCCCCCCCCCTCTCCACCCCACCCCCCCCCCCCCCCCCTCCCCCCCCCCCCCCCCCCCCCCCCCCCCCCCACCCCCCCCCCCCCCCCCCCACCCCTCCCCCCCCCCCCCCCCCCCCCCCCCCTCCCCTCCCCCCCCCCCCCCCCCCCCCCACCCCCCCCTCCCTCCTCCCCCCCCCCCACCCCCCCCACCCCCCCCCTCTCCCCACCCCCACCCCTCCCCCCCCACCCCCCTCCCCCCACCCCCCCCCCCCTCCCTCCGCTCCTGCCCCCCACCCCCCCCGCCCCCCCCCCCCCCCCCCCCCACCCCCCCCCCCCCCCCCCCCCCCCCCCCACGCCCCCCCCCCCCCCCCCCACCCCCCCCCCCCACCCCCCCCCCCCACCCCCCCCACCCCCCCCCCCCCCCCCCCCCCCCACACCCCTCCCCCCTCCCCCCCCCCCCGCCCCCCCCCCCCCCCCCCCTCCCCCCACCCCCGTCCCCCCGACCCCCCCCCTACCCCCCCCCCCCCCCCCCCCCCCCCCCCCCCCCCCCCCCCCCCCCCCCCCCCCCCCCCCCCCCCCCCCCAACCCCCCACCCCCCCACACCACCACCCCCCCCCCACCCCCCCCCCCCCGCCACAACCCCCCCCCCCCCCCACCCCCCACCCATACCCCCCCCCTCCCCCCCCCCCACCCCCCCACACCCCCCCCCCCCCCCCCCCCCCCCCCCCCCCCCCCCCCCCCCCCCCCCCCCCCCCCCCCCCACACCCCCCCCCCCCCCCCCTCGCCCGCCCCCCACTCCCCCCACACCCACACCCCCATTATCCCCCAACCCCCCCCCCCCCCCCCCCCCCCCCCCCCCCCCCCTCCCCACCCCTGTCCCCCCCCCCCCACCCCCCCCCCCACCCCCCCCCCCCCCCCCCCCCGAGCCTGTGTCGATTATTTCGGATCGAGATGGGAGGGATTTGCTTCACCTATTTGGCTCCAAACTACAGTCACAAAAAGCTGAACAGGGACAAGGGTAGTGGAGTGTAGTGGCTCTCTATCTCCCAGACGGATGTGACAGAAGTGCGTGTGATATAATCAGACCTTGGGAGGATAGTAAGTGGGCAGTGCGTGAGTATTGTTAGGATTTTGGTGGATAGTGTTGTGGAAGTGTCCATCTAGACCTAGATAGAGCTGAGTTTTTCTTCAACTAATATGTTATTCATTCGAGCACTATTTGGTGTGCTCCGTTTGAGGCCTTTATATGTGTGTAAGGAAGTTGTATGTCGAATGTGTTATGGTGTCAGGATTGTGCAAGTATGGGTAGTTTGATTTGGACACTGAGTTAGTAGTCTTAGTAGGTGCTACTACAGAATTAAGGTTGGTATTGATAAAGTAAAGAAGCTCAAAGCGGCGAGAGATCGTCTAAAGAGCTATACGGATACGAGGACGTAAAGTCCGGAGAGAGTTTAGGTGGGTTGATAGGGGTATTTACTAAATATCTGGTGTCGCCTTTGGAAGGCTGTAGTTGCGTTTGGCGAGAAAGAAGTGGTAAGTTGCACCCAGATATGAGTAGACCATATGAGTCCTTGACACAAAACCCGATAAAAAGATCAAAGTTGGTCCTTGTAGCTATCATTAGGTTGAGAGGGTTTACCTAAGTGAGCTGAGTAGTATGTCGATACTATTCATTGTGTACGAACCTGTATAATGAAAGAGTGGATGAGTTGGCAGATGCTATGAGATTGTTCAGGTGCCATTGAATTGAGATAAAGGTCAGAACAAGTACTGTCTTCGTTTTTGTTGAAGGAATACATGTGGAATTTAGATCGAGAAGATTGAAAGAAGTTAAACGTAAGAAGATAAAATAGTGAAAGTTTAGATGGAATTACGAACATGGTGATAAGTAATACTTGGGAACTATGAAGTATCTGATGAGGACTATAAGTATCCACATTTTGATTGAGTGGACGGAGTTGTTAAGCTGTTTAGTTAAATCTGGGGACGAGATTTTCTAACGGAGGGATACTGTGACCAACCGTCGATTTTATCGTCAGGTTGTGATACCTTTAGAAGTAGTGCCTAACTAAGAGTTATGTTGTATAGTGATTTGTATGCTATGTGTTCATATGTGTGCTAAGTGGGTGGTGATAGGAATGCAATTGAATATGTCAATCTTTTGAGAGTGTGAGAGAGAGACTACATTTTGCAGTTCTGAGTGTTTGTGTTTAGTCGTAATGGAAAAGTATTTGGCGTATCGCATGCACTAGCTAAGACTAATGATTGAGTGAGATTTTGGCGTTAAGAGTTATTGGGCTAAATGATAGCTCAAAAATGGAAATAGTAAGTAGAAGTGAGTAATGATTTGGATAATTATAGCGGGCTTTGTAAAATAGATGAAACTGATGTTTGCAAGAATGAAAGTTATTTTTAGAAAGTTGAAATGGGTTGAGTTTATGTGAAGAGTTTACCCAAAGTTAGCTTAGGTTTTTATGAAAACTTATGAGAGTATATTAAGATGTAATTAGTTAATTGAACTAATTAAAAAAAGATAAATTATAAATATATATTGATTATATAGATATATTGTTATATATAATATGATAATATATATATTATATATATGTAATATATAATATATATTATATGGTGTTCGTGTCGGTTTGGAATAAAGGGGAAAAAGGGAAAACAAATTTGGGACTGATGTAATTAGGACTCTATTAGTATAAATACAAAACCAATAAAAACCCTAAATCACTTTTCTCCTCCTCCTTTCCTTGTTCAGCCGATCCATCAAGAAAAAGAAAAAAAAGATTTTTTTTATCAAGAACAAGTTTGGTGAATTTGTGTTTCAAGATTCAAGGTTTAGGTAAGTTTCAATTAAGCTTTTGTTAGTTTTTCTTTAAAAACATGTGAACAATTAATTGATGGATCTTTAGGGTTATGAAAACTTCTGTAATTAAGATGTTTTAATGATGCTAGAACGTTTTGGTTTGTTAGGATCTTTATTGGTGTAAGTGAGTTAGAGTTAGATACGCGTTAATTCATGAAATTAGATGAGGCAGAATTTAGGGACTGTGTTCAACTAATGATATCTAGATGTTATTATTTTATAAAAAAAAAAAAAAAAAAAAAAAAACTAAAAAAAAAAAAAAAAGTGTATTTGATATGATTCAAAAGCCTACAATTGTAGTTCAAGATAGTCTATTTTACAAAAATTTCTTAGCATCAAACGATTTTGAGTTCGGGTAGATCTGGTCGAATTGGTCAAAACAAGAAAAGTTGTCAAAATAGTAAATACGGGTCAGAATTAGTTATGTTTGGGGAAGGTAAAGTGACCATAACTTAAAAGTGGAATTAAGGGTAGATCATATCTACCGAGATTAAGTTTAGAATATGTAGTGTATAATCGGAAAACGCCCTATGATGAGGATAGCTTTGATTGATGAGAGAGAGTTCAGAAATAAGTATGATAGTTTAGGCTATCTTATTTAGTGTGCAATTCAGATCCAAATTTGAGGGACAGTTTTGAAGTATTAGATTTTTATTTGGGATTAGTTGGCATGTAATAGGTTTATTGAGGAATCACAAGGTAGTTAGTAAGGAAATTGTAAAGATAAGTGCTTCAGGAGAGATTTTTAGAGTATAATTTATTAAGGTCAACAAGTATGGTTTTTAAGTTGGTAAAGATACACGTTGTGTGTTTCTACAGATTTTTGAATAAATTGTATTGACTAGTCCGTAAATGTGTTAATTGAAGTGGGTTGAAAGGTTGGCATGTCGTCGGGGTGACTCTCATGGTTTGTTAATAAAGACACTTAGTCATCCATATATGGGGGAGTTACATGGACTAGAGCTTTTAGGTTGGTCGCGTTGTACCGTGTTTTTTATTTTTGTATAGTTACGTGTTAAGATTTGGAAGCTTGCGTGTCTGAGGACGTGCAGGTGAGAGTTACAAGTGATCCCACTTTTACTACGTTTTAAACTTGGGATGCGAATGATGCAAAGTGTGGTTTTGTAAAATGATTTTGAGATTGTGTGATTAGAGTGTGTTTACTTTGTGGCATGGATTTTAAACTAGCTATTTATTGTTATGATGCTACTCATGTTGTGTTTGTATTACTGGGAAGAGGGATGAGTTGACCGCCTACTCAATGTGGAAGGTTGGATGCTTGCATGTCCGAGAATAAAACTTGTTAAGTATAGGTGATTGGTCTACATGTACTTCGTGTGTAGGGCCCATGTCAGGAAATCACATATTTGGAGCGGATGGGTACGCCTATCCTAGTGTTGTTGTATGATTTGATTGGATTGTGAATGCATGTTAGCTTGTTTATAGTGTGTAGTAAGTCTGTCCTGCTATGCATTGTTATTATAATGTGCAAAGTAATCAGAAATGTGTTTGTTGAGAACGGTGTTTGTTAATGAGTGTGTCTGAAAAATGTCCTATGTTGTGTTTCACACCCGTTGGAGTTGAAGCGTATAAGCATCTCTAGTTTTTTTCATGTACTCAGCAAGTTGAGAATTAAGGTTAGAAGAAATAGTGGCTAAGAAGGAGACGTAGGCTGCAGCTGACGAAGTTTAGATATTTAGTATTTAGCTATGTTGTTTGGATAATCAACTATTATTAGGCGTTGTTTGTTGAAATGTTTAAAATGTTTTCATGTCAGTGTATAATTGGTGATGACATTGCTTTATTTACAAATGTCAGGACTGCCTTTTGGATTTTGATGGATGTTTTAGGGTAAGATTTTCATGCGACACTGCGTGTTTATACCGCTTGTATTTTTTTTGACTATGTTTAGTTTTCTTCCTGAGATATATGATGGCCAATGTGTGAGGTGGTTGGATTCCTCTTTTCGTGTGCGCACTAGTATGATTTTGCCTTGGCGGGGTGTGACATGTGCTCAGCTCTGAGATAGGCTATGCATGGGTCTTTGGTTGGTGACTACAATCAATTCAAAACATTTAAACCCCACGCACAGCAATTAACGAAGATAAAGGAGCAGTCGAACACTTATAGATGAAATAACTAGTATTAGCCGATTATGTTAATCGCAATTAGAAGTTGGTTTGTTTATTGGATTGGTCCAATGATCGCGTACTTAGTCTCGAAGAGAGGCGATATCATTCAGTTAGACTTAGGTCAGGAACTTCATCCTTAAGACCTGACACATTGAATGTTTGTCACAATTAAAGCATCTGGCTGTAATAAGCATCTATTTGACTTGATTTATAGATCTATTCTTAGGGATTAAAGTAATGGTGATCTGGTTAATCCTCCTAGCTGCTTAGAGAGTACTTTACTCCACCTTACTTCGCTTTAATCGGCCAGTTATTATACTATCTAGGGTCCTCACTTGATCTAACTATCCATGGAATCAGACATATATTAGTGTTATAATTTATCGTAGAGAGATTGTCACCTATATAGTACAAACATGTTCAATAAGACCGCAAGGCAATTGACCGTTAACTTGGTTAACTGAGAAGCGATATCTTAGCATGATTTTTGAGGTAAGAGCTCGCAACTATATTGTGTCTATGATTCTAGATGTATAATCACATATAAGGAGAGCTATCCTTGCATCTAGAGTCTGGTATGTATCACTAGTCCTGTTGAATGATTGGTGCCTACAAGAGCACGTAAACAAGTGAATACTACTTAAAACAAGCTATCAACGATAAAATTAAGAAATGTTCAAGTATAAGCAAAACAATCATTCAGAGTCTTATGATGTAATAGATGGCTAAGTACCCGAAGGTATTAGTTTCAAACATCAAAATTAAAACAAGAGTAAGTTGGCTTGCCAAGGTAACTTAATGTCGAGTTAACGAATGATACTAAAACATCTGAACGTATTATCAAAACGTATAAGTAAATTTACTCACGCGATGTCGTTCTATGGTATTGGATATTAGTTGCAAGAAAGACCTCTTCGCTGCTCTTTTCTTCTCATCCTGAACAATCACAAGACTTTGTGTTAGGTTATCGAGAATATGATTTAGCACACTTAAAAATGTTTTGGTTTTCGTATTTATAGGGTGTTTGGAGTGCGCGGGTAGTCGATACGGCGTATCATTGTTATATAGGATACGGTGTTACTGGGTGTTCGTTGGAGTTATGGTGCCACTGTTTTAATAATCTCTCCAAGAAATTTCTACATATGTATACTTCCATGTCGGCGTATTAGGCATCATGTTGGATAGGCGTATCTCTGGAACTGGTTTGTCCTTTGTGTGGTTCTTTTGTGTGAGCATGGCTACGGATACGCGTATGTCGTTCCTTGTTGGATTACGGCGGTATTGTTGTTCTAGAAGTTTGAGTTGTGTGTCTTCAAAGAATATTCTTCGTGTTGAAGCTCTAGAGATTGCGATGCTTTTGCTTAATTATTTCACCAAGTACTCCGAAGTTACTGCAATTCTGCAAATATAAAACTATTTGCATAGCTAACGCAATTATGTGTATGATATCGTAAACAAGAATGGTTTAATTACAAGGATAAATCGATGCTATAAAATAGATGTTATTTGATGTCATCATCCATTAATCAACCCTATGAGGCTAGGGTATGGGGGGTTTTCGCAGTGTCTGCTAGCGTGCAAACAGCTGACGAACCTGTCTTCCCTGTACTCTCAAACCTACCGGTGGGAGTAGTGACAACAAGGTCATCTTCAGACAGCGGCTGATGTCTGCCTTGGTAAGAGTCATTCGTCTAAGAGTAGTACGTATGGCAGAGTTAAACTAAGGTTGGTGATGGTGTTGGCTAATGGATAGGTGGGATGCGGTGGTGATGAGTAGCTCTCCTGACCCCAAATCCCGGCTTCTATGTAGCCAAAAGGTGCCTCAGCATATGAAGGGTTAGTGTGGGTAGGTGGTGATGGTAGAGGTAGTGGTGGTGAAGGAATCTGGGCAAGTGGAGATGATAGTGGAGGAAAGTGAGGACGATTGGTTTAGATGGTATGGTGGAGTAGGTGCAGGAAGCACTACTCGTAGTCGATGAGCTCTCCTTAGCAGAGATAGCAGACACTCGGGCGTCGTGAGGGTGTGATGGAGACTATCGTCCTCTCGCCTAAGTTGCGACGTCCACGTGATGGTACAGGTATAGGTGCAGACCCATCGGTATTAAATGCCTCTGTATCCTTAGCTGAAGGAACAGGGTCAATAGTAGGTACAGCAGAAGAGTCAGCTCAAAGCTGTAGGTCGACAGTTACTCCAGTCCTCCTCGCATCCTGCCGTATCCTCCTTACAAACGCTCATCATCATCCCATCAGATGGATCTCATCATCAACGTAGTCTCCTCCTTCGGCAGGATAGTCAGCAGGATATGTCACACCCCATAAATTTCAGGTCAATATTTTAAACCTTTCCGATTATTATCTTTGACTTTTATACGTTACGTTTGAATCTGATAGTTTACCGGGAAGTCAAACCGCGTAAATCTGAAAAACGTCATCGGGCGCGTTCCGGCATCGAATATTCATTAGTTTAGATATTATATGAGTTATTTTATATTTTCTAAGTGTTTCGTGATTTTTAATCACTTCCGATATTAATTTTAGGGTTTTATCTTTTAAATTGCGTTTTTCGCGTTTTTGACCAAACGGAACCCCGAAAACCTGAAATCTTTTCGTACAAACTCGAGTTATCATCCGTCAAGCTTTGTAATGTTAAAAATTTCATTCACCTCCCTTTGTTTGTCATATTGGACGCCTAAAACCACAACAAATATCTCTCTCTTACATTAAAATAAATAATGTATGGCAGTCATTGATTGTTTGCAAGCCCGCCCATGTGGTGAATGCTAGTGTGAGAAATGTAGAGACTTATGAGAATGTGTTCCAACTCTCATGCCCCTTCACTGTTCGACCTCACACATGTGAAGCTGTCTTGCATACTTTGTGCGTCATTTGACCCTCAACATGTGACCCAATCTTATCAATCATTGTGGTGTGAACCTTGATTAAATTCGCGCTCAAATCCCATTTGAGTCCTGTGTGTTACTATGTGTCACGGCCGAAACCACAAAGACACAGACCCCTATTGGTGAGAGAGTGTTTTGGTCTCACATATGTGTGCACCCTTATGAGAAACCACCTTTGTCGCAAACCCTAAAAGTTGTTCACCCTTCAAATCTATATACAGTAGATTCATAAACTTACGGGTAATTCATATTCATTTCAAAGCACACAACAATTTCTTTTCTCTCCTTTCTGCTTGCTAGGCTCAGTCGGCCGCAAAACCAAGACACCCTCTTAGGGTATCAAATTGTTGATTTTGACTTCAAGAGCTGAACAATTGCTAAGTTAATTTAGCAAAGAGGTTTCCAAGGTGATCCATGTATTGGTTGTTTGAGTTTCAAAGGGTTTCTGAGAAGAGATTATAAATTAGGGTTTCTAGTTTTTATAAGTGGGTTTTTACTAGGATCTAGTCAATCCTGGGAATAGATCGTGTGACTTGCTACTTGTGTTCCCTTCATTCTTGTAGAAGTCTCTTTATGTTTGTCACGCCTCTTGATTTCATTTCTGTGGTTCTTATAAGTATTGTTCAATTAAGAGTCCATGTGTTTATGTTTACTTTTATAAAAAGAAATGATAAAAACATCTTGGCGCTTTATAAAAATAGAAGTACTTTTGTTTTGTTGGTTTTTTATAAGTTTATGGTGAGATGGAGTTGGTGAAATAACGTAGGTTGCGCAACAATGGAAATGAAGTGTGGTGGATTAGGTTAGATTTAGGTGTGAGTTTTGTTGGTAGGTTTTAGTAGTGTTCGGGAATAGGCTAGATAAGCAATTGTAGAGTTGGATGATTTTTGGGAGTATTTATGAAAAGACATGTTGCTGATCCGAATTAGTTTTGAGGTTTTGAGCGACCTAAAAATGTCTTCATTAGGCGTAAAAGTAGTTTTTGAAGAGCTTGTTTCGAATAGATAGTTTTTCACATATCGCACTTTAAAAATTCAGACTTATAAACGGCCATGTTTATAGGGCCCAAATGAAACTTGAAACATTTTTTGGCAAAACCCAATGAATAGTGTGCTGATGTGAATAGTAAAAAGGGTATTCGGACACTTTCGAACATTTCTGGACTTTCTAAACACTAGCGAAACATATAGTAATAATATTATTAGATTCAGCATCATTTGAGAGTCATTAACGTTATTTAAGAAACACCGTAAAGTACTAAAAATAGTAGTTTGGTAAAAACATTAGCGGATCATGACTTGAAGTTAGCGATTATGGATAGTTAGCGCATTTTGAAAAATATGGAAACTTAACAAATATAGGGGACGGTATTAATGTCTTGAAACTAAAAACTTTCCTAAAATAGAAACTTTCTAAAAGTAGTAATTTTTTGATAAACGCCAAGACTTGACGAGAAACTCTATAATTTTATTTAGTCATACTTTATTAAACAAAACTAAAAGCCAATCACACAAGGAATGTATCTTCTTCTGAAAGCATGTCATACCAAGTTTCGGTTATCTTTCGTTTACCTAAGAGGCATCATTTATTCTAGGTCGCGTGTAGGACCTTTCGGCTTTATTTCTTCCTCGTTGATTATCGATTTGCACCCTTACTTAGGTGAGTTCAGAGCCCCCGCGTTTTACACTATTTTACAATGTTTGCTGTATACTTTGGGCGTGAGAGTACGGTGTTTGCTTTTAAAATTGGACACAAGTTCTGTAGAACTGGTGAGTTTTGAGAGTGTTGTTTATGTGCTCTGTGTCTAAGTTTGCTTTTGCTTACAAACCACTATTGCCCAAACTATCATGAACCGTTAGTCACCTATGGCCAATTGGATTGGTTAAGTGAGCGCGAATGCGTAAATAGATCTATTGGGACTAATTACCCCTATCTGGTTTGGTTCTAAATTAGCTGCGAACAAACAGATATATGTCATGTCGATTGTGCGTTGTGGTGGTCTTTGGTTTGGGACACCAGTTAAGGGCAGGAATACTATGTGGCATGATATGATATGCCCTACTTTATTAGCATCGGTGTCATGAGCTTAGCGTAACAGTAAATACTTTTTATGTGATGTTGTATCTGTTATAGTAGTCGCATGCGTTTTGAAATCTTGTGGTCCACTCTTGTATTAACTTAAACCTATGAATTCACCAACATTATGTTGACGTTTTAAACATGTTTTCTCAGGTGCTTAGCTTGGCTTGATTCTTGATGCTAAATGGAGTCTATGTGCTATGTGACTTCGCCAATTTCAAGACTTATCTATTTTCATACTCGTTGTCATTATCAAACTTTGTTATGCTTTCGCTACATTTAACTCTCTTATGACTGGTTGTAAAACTTAAATTTATTTTCTTTATGCAACGAGTACAACTATTTTTCAAACGTCCATGATTAGTGGTCGTTCTTTATTGCTTTGTGTTCGGATTGTTATGACGTCACGCCCTCGGACACGTATTCCGTCCAGGCCCCGTCTGGGGGTGTGACAAAGTTCAACTCTCTTAAACAAAAGCTTTCCTCATGTAAATATGAACGTATTGTCCTTATGAATACTTTCCCATAACATTTCCCTTCAAAATGACATTACCAGATTAAATTTGGATAACAAATCTCTAAGGGGGTAAGAAACTCTTAAAAACCATAATATTCTCTCTCCCTATTATGGTGGTTTATGGCAGTCCCATCCCATTTTTCGATTGATCTAATCTTGCCCTACTAATCATGTGTCTCTATAATCCCTTGTTATTTCAAGATTTATTTAGATACAGATGTGTTAGGGCTTGTTTTAGTATCGTTTCTTTCTTTAGTTGTTGTTTATTCATCCTATGAAAATGACGAGACTCTTATTCTGATCCGATCCTGATGACGTATACTAGGTGTTCCAAGCCTCTGGGCTTGGGCCACATTATTACTCGGGCTTTTGGGCCCAACCTGTCAATAACGGGCCGTAGTAAAACCTAATCTCGCGTGGGCCTCGGCCCGAACCCAGTGATCCGTCCGCGGATCCAGTTATAGACAATCCGTCTGCGGATCCACCTATAGGACGATCCGTCCACGGAAAACATCTGCATCCGTTCAACACGATTGTTGCGGACCCTTGCCCGACAAGGGACCCACTCTGGCCAGTACTAAAGTAACCGAAATACTAGGAAACCCTAGTACTAGACACCTATAAATAGGGATCACAATACACCCTAAAAGGTACACAGTTATTCTTATTCTCTCTGACATATACTCTGACAATATGAATACTTACTCTCACACCGGAGTCTAATCGTGGGGTCCGTCCCCACGGTAAGGCTAACGGTTTACTTTTAATTGTGCAGAAAATCATCACTTCTCTTGCTCTAGTACAAGATCAAGCATTCAAGTCATTTGGAGGCCCGACCCGACAAAGGACTTTGACACTTTACTAAACCCAACACGAATTTTGTACTAACAAGTGGCGCCATCCGTGGGACCCGAACGCAACCACGATTCTCTAAAAAAACTCACCATGAGCACTCACGAACAAATCACAAACAATCGTGTCCGCCGTGAGGAACACAGGGGTAAGGAATGGTCCCCAGGGTCTTGAGGAACCTATGTCTGACGAGGTTCTTAGGGAAATGTACTTAGACACGCTATTAGAAGGTGTTGATCTATTAACTTGTTCTCGAGGCAACAATCTGTACAACTCTGTCTCTTGGAGATCTTAATAGGCGTCTCTCCTATAATGTCCTCTTGTCAAAAGCCCAAAGACTAAGTCCTGGCTATGGCACCGACGTCTGTCTCATCTGAACATTGGTGCAATCAACCATTTAGCTAGATACGGTCTTGTTCGAGGTCTCCCTAAGCTAAAATTTAAAAAGGACCATCTGTGTTCTGCATGTGTAATGGGCAAAAGCAAGAAGAAACCCTACAAACCTAAATCTAAAGACACCAACTAAGAAAAACTCTATCTTTTGCACATGGATCTTTGTGGACCAATGAGTGTCGCAAGTGTTAATGGAAAGAAGTACATCCTCGTCATTGTGGATGATTACTCTTGATTTACATGGGTTAAGTGCTTAAGGTCAAAAGATGAAGCTCCAGATTTTATAATCAAGTTTCTCAAGATGATCCAATTGCGGCTTAAAGTGCTTGTCCGACGAATCAGAACAGATAATAGAACTAAATTTGTTAATCAAACTTTGCGTGAATATTATAAAAAGGTTGGCATCTATCATGAAACATCTGTTGCTCTCTCTCCACAGCAAAATGGTGTCGTTGAAAGAACGTAATCGTACGCTAATTGGAGCTGCCCGCACAATATTAATTTATGCAAAAGCTCCGTTATTCTTATGGGCAGAAGCAGTTGCTACCGCATGTTATACCCAAAATCGTTCCATCATACGTCTTCGTCACGACAAAACACCATATGAGCTTTTACATGACAAACCTCCCGACCTATCATTTTTTCATGTATTTGGTGCACTCTGCTATCCAACTAATGATAGTGAGAACTTGGGTAAGTTACAACTAAAAGCTGATATTGGTATTTTCATTGGCTATGCACCCACAAAGAAAGCATTTCGAATTTATAACTGACGTACCAGACGAATTATTGAGATAATTCATGTAGATTTTGATGAGCTGACTTTGATGGCTTCTGAACAAAGCAGTTCATGACCCGCACTTCATGAAATGACTCCTGCAACAATCAGTTCAGGATTCATGCCAAACCCTCCTCCTTCAACATCGTTTGTACCACCCTCAAGAACTGATTGGGATATATTGTTTCAACCGATGTTTAATGAATTACTTACTCCTCCACCGAGTGTTGATCTCCCAGCCCCTGAAGTCAATGCTCCAATTAATGAAGTAGTTGCTCCAGTTCTCGTTGTATCAACTGGTTCACCTTCCTCAAAAACAGTTGACCAAGATGCACCATCACCAAGTAACTCTCAAACAACACCCGAAACTCAACCTCCCGTCATTCCTAACGATGTTGAAGAAGACAATCATGATATTGAAGTTGCACATATGGGTAATGATTCGTACTTTGGTATCCCAATTCCAGAAATCCCAACTGATCAATCTTCATCGTCGGATTATATTCATACACTTGTGCATCCCGATTACCAAATTTCTGAACACAATAGCAAATGGACTAAGGATCACCCACTTGAAAATATAATCGGTGAACTCGATAGACCAGTTTCTACAAGGCTGCAGTTACATGAGCAAGCTCTTTTCTGTTTCTCGTGCTTTCTTCACTGTGTTGAACCAAGAGTATAAAGGCTGCTTTGACTCAATCCTTCTGGATCGAAGCAATGCAAGAAGAGCTCAATGAGTTCGAACGCCTTGAAGTATGGGAGCTCGTACCCCGACTAGATAAAGTTATGGTTATTACTTTGAATTGGATCTACAAAGTAAAACTAGATGAACTGGGAGGTATTCTAAAGAACTGGGAGGTATTCTAAAGAACAAGGCTCGATTAGTGGCTTGTGGTTACCGTTAAGAAGAGGGTATTGATTTTGAAGAGTCTTTTGCTCCGGTTGCAAGATTAGAGGCTATAAGGATTTTTCTCGCATTTGCCACTCACAAGAACATGGTCGTCTAACAAATGGATGTGAAGACTGCGTTTCTGAATGGTAATCTGCGGGAAGAGGTTTATGTTAGCCAGCCAGACGGGTTTTTGGATCCAGATAACCCGAATCACGTATATAAGCTAAAGAAAGCTCTTTATGGGTTGAAACAAGCTCCACGCGCATGGTATGACATGTTGTCTTCGTTCCTGATATCCCAAGACTTCTCCAAAGGCTCAGTGGATCCTACATTGTTCATACGCA
>BQNB010097438.1:0-13796 GCA_026074375.1 Tanacetum coccineum | reverse complement strand
CTAAAATTTCCTTTTATCGTTTAGGACTTAGAAAAATTAAATTTGCTTTCGTAGGGTTAAATTTGCTCAATTTAGGTTTTAAAAGAACGGGTATTACATCCCGTTCTCGTTTTCGTGTTTTTAATTTAATTGCCTTCATTTTTATGTTCCCGTAGATTTAGGATTTACTTTCCCATGCCTTACTTATGTTTCCCGTAGAATTGGTTCCAAAATTATGCATGCAGTCGTTGTTTTCATGTAATCCTGTTTTTACCACCAAAATACCAAAAAATGAAAAAATTGAAAAATTTTCAAAAAAAATAAGTGTTTTGTCACAATTTTGACTTTCCTGCTGGGTAGAATAAGAATAAATTTTGACTCGATCGAGCGTGTTGAGCTCTAGCTTGTTCCTTAACTTTTAGACTAAGCGTTCGCGGATCTTTGCGAAGAACGAAAAATGATAGAGTTAAGTATGAGTTGGATGCTAAACAAGGATTATTTAGAAATCTTAAGAGCTCATAAGTGTAGTTTGTGGCTTTTTCTCCCATAAGCTTCTAATCGGACTAATAATACGTGCTATTTTTGAAAATTAAACTTAAATCAACAATTTTTGAGATGTAGTCAATAATATTTTTTAGTCTTAGTTCAAATTTATACTTAAATTTTCTAAAACAAAATTTTCTCTATATATCGTGGTAATAAAAAGTGTAAAATAACCAAAAAAAAGTGAATGAATGAATGATGAATAATAATTATAAACTGTGGGCTGATAAAAGTTTGCTGCATCTTGCCGGCTCACAACCGATGTTGCAGCCTTCTAAAAGGTCAAGGATTTCCTTAAGAATGAATAATTATATTAAGTGTAGTAAATGTGAGTTAATAAATATAGGGAAAATCTCTTTTTCTTAAATTTAAATATGCTTTTGAACTAAGACTATTTCATTTTAAGTTTTTCTAAATAAGCTATGTATATACGGGAAACCTAAGAGTTTTTGAAACCAAAGGTCCGTGAGTCCCGATACTAGTCTCTGTGGGGTGTCAAAAGCCTGGTCACTTAGCCGCAAGGTTGGGATGTGCCGAGACGAAAGTCGCTACATGGGATGATCTCGCCTTCAAACTCATTATTCTCGGGTGGAACGTGAAGCATAGAATTTTGCAAAACGTTGATCCATGGTTGAAATTCAAAATGGCACATTCACCTAATATATAATAATTGTCGGGAGTGAAAAGTTCACAAGTTGCAAATATGAGTAGTGTTAGCATCTTAACTTATATTTAACGGTGATTTCGTTTTAAGCTTGGTTTGGAATAAGTGAAAAGTCGGGAACGATGAATTTATCCTTTTGGGCATTTTAGGATTAAAGTGCTTCTTATTCTATGACCCTAAAGGTTATGAAAATAACGAAAGTCCAGACATTCTAGTTAGAAAAAGAAAAAGGAAAAATATAAAAAATATGTGTGGTAATTTATAAAAATGGTCAAAACGGGGCTTTACAAGGCTATTGAGTTCTAAATTCCTTAAGATGAACACTTAGCTACTTTTCGAGGTAATTAGTCAAGGGGAATTAAGACTCTTAGTTTTCTAAAGTGTTTGCTTATGGCATTGCGTGAGGACACGACAATAGTTTAGTATGGGGGATTTTGGTATGTGCTTAATTACACATACCTTTGACCTAATAAAACGAGCTTAAATGACCAAAAACGGACATAAAATGCCAAATATATGTTTGTTTTGCTTTGTATACTGTGCAGGTATCGGATATTCACTAAAGGACAAAAACGAAGCCAAAACGGACAAAACCAAGCACGGGATTGGAAAGAGCGTGAAAAAAACCCGAAGCCGAAGACATAAGCATCTTGTTGGGCCAACCCGTACCCGAGTTAATGGGCCGAGTCAGCCCATTAAGCTTATTTATTAATCAAAAGCCCTTAAATAAGTCCAAATCCAATCCATAACCAAACATGGCCCAAATTAATTAACTAAGGCCCAAAAGCCCTAAATGTTACACCGTTAGTCCTTAAGGACTAACAAAGTTAGTCCTTATGGGTTTACACAGTTAGTCCTTACCCTTTACATCGTTAGTCCCTTTACCCTTAACACTGTTATCCCAAATCAAACAATAAAACCATTTACCCGCCATTTTACTATTCACCCTTCGTCTCTGTCGTTTACCCTGCAACCCGACAAACCCATTTAACCTACTCTCACAAGAAGATGACAAAGAGGATTGACACCTTGGCAATCCCATGAATATTGATTGGTTGAGGGGACATGGTATCAAATCAAGGGATGAGATCAAGCATAAAGAAACACAAATCAATTCAAGGGCTCAGATTAAAGATGAAGGCACCTCATTCCTCCTCACAATAGAAACACACCCTGCACCTTGGTTCTTCTATAAATAGGACTTTATTTCTTCATTGTAATAGGGAGGGAGATTGAGGAGTAGTGTAGTTTTATTTATCAGCTTATTTTATGCTTATTGTATTGAAATTCAGCTTAATGTACCTTTCTTTTTATCAATAAAAGTTAAATTTTCAGTTTAATTGTCTTTTACATTTATGTTTTTTACTCTAAATTCACCTTAGATTCATAATAAGCTATAATAAGCTCTCTTAAGCTTTTTAAATCTCAATTCAGTGTTTACTTGTACAAATAAGCTTCCAAAGCTTATTTGTACAAGCTGGTTAAATTTAACATCAGTTGGTTAAGGTTTATGGTTTTAAGCTTTTGGAAGATAAGCCAATAATGGAAGGGCTTATAGGGTCTTACTAGCTTGTTTTTAACAAGCTAGAGCTTGTAGATAAGCTCATAGAGCTTGTTGATAGCCTTGTTTTGAGCAAAGGCTTTTGTAAGTTCACTTTTCTCATTTTAGCTTATTTTCTGCATTTGCTTATCTACTGCTTATTTCTGTCTTATTATTGCTTATGTTTGCTTATTCTGTCCTTATAAATGCTTTTCATGTTTGTGTTATGACTTTTATGTCATTTGGATTTGATTTCATTTAAACTGTCTTAGTTGTGCTTTAAATCTGCTTAATGCTTGTGCTTATTGATTAGGTGCTTAATTGTCCTAAGTCAATGCTTATTAGTCCTTAACATACTTAGTATTCAATCTATTTTCAATTATCAAAGCTTATTTTTGTCTGTTTAGCTTAAAAATGAAAAATCTAATCTTAAAGGGGTGTTTGGCTTAGCAGTATTAACCAAGTGTTAATACTGCTTGTGCATTTTTGGTTTTGAAATCTAAATTTGATTAGCTTTAAATCAGTATTAGTGTGAGTTTTAATGAAGTTTGAATAAGTCTAGTTAAGATTTTAGGTTTGGTTTTTCAATGAGTAAGTCTGCTAGTTTTAATAGATGTCCAAAAAGCTATTTTGTGTGATTTTACTTAAGGTATGGTTTTTATGCTCGAACATGGTTACATTGGCATCAATGAACTTCAGTTAAGAGTTGCTAGTCTTTGGAAAACTTATTAAGCATTTTAGAACAAAGATCAGTCAAGTAGGTTGTTCATGGTCTAGACCTAAATACCTCTTTATGCAGATCAATTTAGGACAAATCATAGTTTAATTTTGATTATTTTTTGTTAAATTTAGTTTCTAGAGTAAATGATTTAAATATGTTAACCACGATTTACAATTTAGTCAACAAGTCCTTTTGAGTCTTACCACAAAAGTTTGTCTAAAGCCATTTCATTTCAAAAAGCCAAAAAAGAATAGTAGTGTGTCTGTCATTTTCATTTGCGCTTTTTCTAGCTTATTTCTTAGGCTTATTTGCTTATATCATCTTTAATGTGTCCTTTGGGTATAGGTGGTCATCTATTTTTAGTTAATAGCTTTTTCTAAGTGCTTATTTGTCCTTTATCTTAACTTAAAAATTGTCAAATGTCCTTTGATACTGTCTTAAGCCATCTGTCCTTTAGTTTTTTTTAAGTGCTTTTTAGCTTATTTTTGTCTGCTCATTCTTAGTCCTTAGTGCATATTAGGTATGAGTCTATATCTGTCTTTAGCTTATTTGTTCTCTTATTTGCTTACTGAATCTTAAATTGCCAATTAGTTTAAGCCAAATGTCATATTAGCCTAAAAGCCAATCTGTCATTTTCAATAGCTTATTTGTGGCTTATTTTTAAGTTTTGTCAAAATTGTTTTTTTAAGTTGCTTATTTTGGTCTTATATTTTAGCTTTTTAAAAAGGATATTAAAAAAAAGTTTTTTTCAAAAAGGGAAGCCACAGGGTTCGAACCTGTGACCTCCCCCTTTTCATAGCCAACACCTTAACACTCCCACACAATACCATCTGCGCCCTTGGGTCTTTTTCGTTAGATCCTTGGGCCAGTTGGTATTTAAGGGAGTTTTTCCCTTATAAGCCATCAACCCTTTTGGGCTTATTTCCAATAAGCTGGTAGACTCATTTTATTTTTTTAGGTTTTTAACTGTTCAAAGTACTTTTCCCATTTTTTTAGATTTTTATAAATTAGTTTAATATTTTTTATAATATTTTTAGATTAAAACTGTTTTTAATTCATAATAAATAAAATAAAAGTCAAAAAAATATAATTCTTTTTTCTAAAATTATTTTTAATCATTTAGGACCTTTAAAAATTAAATTTTCATTTTTAGGATTAAAATTTGGTAATTTAGGTTTTTAAGGCTCGGGTTTAGGATCCCGTTATCGTTTTCGTGTCTTAACCTTAATTGCTTTCGTTTTTAGCTTGCCTTTATTTGTTTTTGCATGTTATTTGTAGATATAGAATCCAAATCAAAAATCTTGATCATTCAGTCACGCGATCACAAACTTAATCACGATTCTTAATTCACGCCTCGTTGGGACTACAACCCGGGAAGGTTTTGGATTTTACTTTGGTTAAAAGTAATCTTCTTAAAAACCTTACGAAAACAACTCTTTTTGCAATTTATATAAGTTTAGTATATACTATAATGATGTATTAATGTAAAATTAATATTATATATATTATATATATAATCTTATATATATATAACGTAATATACTATAAATAATATTATAATATATGTATAGTTAAGATCTGAACACTCGCCCTCTAATGAACAATGAAAGTTGGAAAACGACCCAAGGTATTTCGCTCGCCGGTCAAGGCAATCGCTTTTCCTCAAGATGTCATGAGTACATCCGACCGCCATCTAATCGAGCTCAAAAATCAAGTCCAATGCTTGATGGAAGCTCATCTTGCTCCGACACAACCTACCCAAGCAAACAAAATCACTACCTCGTGTGAAATCTGCAGTGGTCCCCATGACACTCAGTATTGCATGGAAAACCCCGAACAAGCCTTTGTTGACTACGCATCCTCGCGTACCGATGAAGCGGGAGGTAAGTGGTATACCTTTAAGCCTGAGCAAAACAATCTTGGTGACACCTATAATCCGACATGGAGAAGTCTCCCGAACCTTAGGTGGAGACAACCTCAAAACCCCCAAAATAATTTTTCAAACTCACCTAACCGATTCCAACCCAACAGTTCGATCTCAAACCGTTACTTTAACAACCGTCCTCAAAATTTTAACAATCAAACAAATATAGAAGGAATGGTTTCCAAGTTCATGGCATCTCAAGACGCTAGACTATCCAAGTTTGAAGCCGAATTTAAACAACAGCAAAGTGAGATGACCAACAAAATCGACACAGTGTTGAAGGCAATCACCGATTGAATAGCGGGCACGCTGCCTAGCGATACGGTCAAGAACCCTAAGCTGGGGACTTATCCAGTTTCGTCTGCTCGTTCTTACCCAACAATCGATCTCCAATGCTCGTCTCACCCTTCCAACTCAATCAATGCTATCAAGGCACATTCCAAAGAGGCAACCATTTCCCAAACCAGCCTGTGGCAACCCAAAATTGAAACCAAACCCCCACAACCAGAAGAGCCTGAATTAACTTTTGAAGATGAATTCCAAGATTTGCATCTTAACCCACCGGGTTCTTGAAGTCCTAGCTCACACTCAAATCTATAAAGCCATATTAGATAAATACGTAGAGAGCTTAGAACTATGCAAAAACGGATCTGCATTTGTACAAGGAGAAATACATGTGAAAATGCAGACCCCGGACTAGTCGACTCTACCTTGGGGGGGGGGGGGGGGGGGGGGGGGGGGGGGGGGGGGAGATTTCCCCCCACCTTGTAGATTAGGGGACTCAAAACCTTTCGACACCTTGGCCGATCTAGGATCATGCATAAACATAATCTCACTTTACCTCTTCAAAAAGCTTAACATTGGACTATTAGAAGAGACTGACCATATCTTTGGATTGGCTGACGAAACTAAATCCTACCCCGTTGGGATTGTGAAAGACGTAGAAGTCCACATAGGAAAACTAAAACTATTAAATGACTTCTACGTAATTGATATGAAGAAGGACCCCGAGACCCCTTTGCTAGTAGGAAGAGGATTCCTAGCTACCGCCAAAGCAGTTATAGATTGTAGGCTGGCTAAAATAGCGGTAGGAGAAGGAATCACTTGGTCGGTATTTAGAGTAAAAGGAATAGACTTAGGTGGTGAGGAAGCACCTTATTGGACCACACTTGGAAAAAGGGAATCCTACAAACCATGACCTAGCTCGGACAGAGTAGGCGCACAAACCCCTTATTATGCTAGGAAAGACTTCTTAGACTGCCATTTGCCCAGAGAATGGGAAATTTCTAGAGATGCCGAGCTTAATCCTTTTAAGGATACTTTAGTATTTAGGAGGATGGTAGAATTTCTAAGAGCCATACCCATTAACCTTAAGTGTAACATGTGGGAAACAGAGTACCTAATTAAAAAACCAATTAACTGGGACAAACCACCTAAAAACGGAGATGGAGCATGGCATGCCAAGATTAGACTGATTGAGCCCGACGGAGAGGAATTTACCAAAACCCTTCAATCAATTCCCACTACTAGGAAGCTCTCCAAAAGAGAAAGTCCGTGAGAGATCATCGACTTGGACCACTTCTACGACACTTGACGTGTGACTTCGAGTCTAGCTACAAGACTCGTTAATAAAGAAAATCGCTTCTTAGGAGGCAACCCAATTTACTTTTCTCGCAAATTAGGAGTGTCATGTGTGTTTTAAACTTACAATATTGTTTTATTAAGCGTTTGAAAAAACTTGAATCTTGCATTGTTTGTCTTTAACTCAGTCTTAATTTCATCAAATGTATTTTACAAATAATAAGATGTAGGGGAATTTATCCGAGCATTTGAGCAATTTAAACATGTTAATTATATTGTTTGATTATTCGCATCCATTTTGAGTCATTAGGATTGAATTTGTCCAAAACTAGGTTTATGCAGCTATTTGTACAGGAATTAACTTATGGAATCAAGTGCAGGAAATTTTTCATCAAAAATAAAAAAATTCGTTTTCACAGACTATAGAGACGGCGTCACGATTTACACGCGACGCCGTCACCACGACACCTATGATGGGGTCACCAAAACCCTGACGGCGTCAAACGCCCAGGTCTAGAAAACTTAAAGTTTTTAATTATCTTTGAAAATAAAACTTGCAAAACATTTAATATATGTATTCTTCTGTTATAAACCTACAAAAGCTAATGAGTTTAACAATTCTCTCATCCTATCTTTACTGCTTTATCGAGTCGAACCCTAAATTCATATTGTATATTGGTAAATCACACATTTTATGCTTGGTATAGTTGTCTTTATCTTTGATTACAGGTTATATTTGATAAGGAGAAGCGGGGGAAAATAAGCCTTAGAAACTATTCTTTCATTTGCCATTCGCTTTGTCCTTAAAATGATAGGTAATATATCGAAACATAGCATAAGAGGTAAGTTTTACCCAAATGTAAATATCGAGCATGAAAAGCTCAAGTGTAGGGGTACGTGTTATAAACCCCATGTGATGTATTATGTTAATAAAAAAATAGAAAAGAAAAAGAAAGAGATTGATGTAGAGTTGTGTAGAGTTTGTATATCTTCGTCCGAGTCTTGGCTTAGCAACCATACCAAAGTGTATTCTTGTAATAATTAGCTAACCGTTCCACTCCAAATTCACCCAAAGTCACCACCCAAATGTATCTCATCCATTTTCGTGTCTATTATATGTTATCTTACACCTACACCCCATAACCCTTTATAAAGATCTCTTATATAGTAATGAATAATGCTTGCGCCTACGTGGAGGTTTGTATCCTTTACCAAGCCTATGAAATTTATGAAGCTATACAGGTAATGAGTGTTGATTTTCTATTTCCCCCATTATGTTATAATTTATTATCCACCCGAGTGAAAGAGTAAAAATCGTTAAACACTTATGTGAGGTGCTAAGTGTATACTTTTTCGTTCTGTTAATTACGAGGCTAGAAGGTTGTCTTTAAAATATATGTTAAAGAGTAGGTGAAAATGACCCTTCATATTGTTATTTTCTAGGTAGAAAGCCCATTTGTTTGATGACAAGCAAATCCGCCAGTGAAGGGGTATTTGATGAGTGACATATATACACTTTTTCGGGTCTGTTTAACCCCCTAAATCGTGCATTTATGCCCAAAATAGGTACTTAATCATTCCTTTTCAGGTATTTTGCATTTGGAAGGCATTTGGAAGAATTACACGTGACTTAGGCTCATTTGGAGAAGAAACAAACAAGACTACGGACCTACACCAATATTGCTCAAGAATTTCTCTATAGTGGCTGAAGACGGTGTCACAAATACAACGTGACGCCGTCACCACGAAGATCAAGACGACGTCACAATATTCCACGACGACGTCAGAGCATACGACCCAACCCATTATCTAGAATATTCTCTTTCATGACGGCGTCATGATTAAAACGCGACGCCGTCACAATGTTTTTCCTATATATACAAACCCGAATTTAGGGTTTTGAGTGTGTAACTTTGAATAAACTAGAGGTACGAACCCTAGTTCGATTAGGCAAGACTTTTTAGGGAAGAATTTACCGCCTAAAACCCAATTTACTTCCTCCAACTCATTTATTAATCAAGTAAGGTTAATTTAATCATTCAATAAGTCTATGATGTTGTTTGGTTTCATCTATGTTACTTGCTTTAACTTATAACTATGCTGTAGCTAAACCTTCTATTGTGTTTATTTAGATGTATGAAACCTAAAATTAGATCTTAGTGGAGTTGTCTTCTCTTGGTGATGGATTGCATGTTAGGCTCTAGAAAAACAACTTATTATCTGTAATGTGATTGAAATGTCTAGGGTAATCAGTCTTCATACTACCTTGCCCCCTAATAATGATAGATCTACGTTTAATATATAAATTTCACAATGCCACTTAGTGTAACAACCGAAAGGGCCTTGTAATAGTCTTCCAAACTACCGTTTACTTGTGCGTTGCACTAGCGGAATACATAAGAACGACGGCGGGTTCGTGTAATATATTGTTCATGACTTAGGCAATATATTACACAGAACATCACCAGGGTAACACGAAACAACACAAGAGATAAGCAATCTAGAGAGAATAGCATGAATAAAAAAACACGGTACCTTTATCTTATGTTATCACCCAGTAGCGTAGATTTATATTTAGTTTCAAATAGCTAAAACCAACCACCGTCTCCAATTATATAAATTTACATGCTTTTTAAAAAAATATAAAAAAACAAAAATAATCTTCCTTCAACACATTAAATACTGTTGCGGTGTTGATCAAGGCCATCCCAACCTATCACGAGTGAATGATAACAACCCCCCGAGTCTTTCCTATACTACTACTACTACAACGATTTGATGCTCTGCCTAGGGAGTTGTAAAACTTCGTGTAGAAGTCCTACGATGACCGTATCAGTCAAACATGATTTTGGCCTTTTGGTTCTCGGTAGACATGTGTTCATTGGGTGATGTAACCTCGGCAGAGATGCTTTGCTTCACTGATATACCCTGGGCATACATGATTTTGGGCTTTTAGTTATGTACAACTTTAAGATGAGTTAGGTGTGACAACCGTGACTTGAGCAGTTATAGTCCTAACCTGAACAAGTTGACAAGTATTTATATGTGCTAAATTGTGTACTATAATGTGATCTTGAATATGAGTATTGAACTATAAGTTGATCCTCTAAACAGATCCTTTAAATATGCTTGTTAAAGCTTTATGTTATCTTAGAGAAGATACTAAAACAACTATGGATAGAAACCCATGAGAAAATATATAAAGATTATGGCGAATCTAATGCTTTATACACTGAGAAAAATAAAAAGCAATGTAAATGAGTAACACAAAAACAAAATTACATTTTTTTCACTTGACTCACAATATATTGAATGATTCACAAAACAACTATATGTTTTGCCTAATAGCTATGACTTTTCTATGTGTGTTCTAACTATGCCGTAGGGTTCCTTTTATACACTAAGGAAAACCCTAATGGGCTTACAAAACGCATTAAGTGATCATGCATATCTATTCCTAATATATCTCATGCATATCACATAAGCAGTACTAACTTCTTATACTAACAGTACTAATAAACTAACATTTTGTACTAGCAGTACTAACTATAACTAACAGTACTAACTATTACAACTAGCAGTACTAATGACTTAGTTTATTTTCTTCAATCTTCAGTAGCAGTACAAATCTTCAAATAGCATTACTAAGTCCTTTTATCAGTATAAACTTGTAGAAGCCCTTAATTCCTAACAATCCTCCCCTAAACTTGTGATTTATCTCTAAATCATCAAGTTTCTTGAATTAAAACTTTTTGGCTCTAAGAGGATTCTTCCAAACACTTTAGCTTCTTGGTTTGTTGGCTTCTATGAAGATCTTCATAATTAGATCTCTCGCCATCTCACTATCTTCTTCTACTTGCAGCCTTCTACTTAGCATCAAATTCATAACTGCAGTTGACAATGGATAATCCTTTTCTATCAACATATAGATGTCATGTCCTCTTGTTAAAGATACATGATGTACTCCACATGTATCATACAGTCTCCATGTCAAAGGATCATACATATATCTTTGTAGCTTCCACAACACATCATCTTTATCAGGTTCAAACAACCTCTTCAGTTCAACCCATAAAGCTCTTTCCTTATCTTTAATAGGTTCAAGCTGAACTAAATAATTCTTTAACAAAATTCCATAATTAACAGGTCTTCTCAGTCCAAGTCCTTTTGAACATATCTCATAGACTTGATATGCCTCTGTGATGTTTCCAACCCTGATAATCTTCCAATATTTTCTTGATCCTTCAGTATGAATTTCCCAGTCTATGATAGGATATTTTACTTGTAAAGCTTCTGCCTTAATTTCTTCTACTGGAACTATCTCCAACATCTTCTTAAGTTCTTCTTTAGATAATTCTTTTGGTTCTTCAGTTGGTTGTTCTTGAATAGGTTCTGACCTTGAAGCTTCATCTGAATTAACTTCTTGGAAACTCACATAAAGTATTGTCTCTTTTGCAATTCCGATCTTTGTTCTTTGTATTTTCCACTTTGTATCCTTCTTAAACAAAGTTTGTAATCTTATTAATACTTCCTCATTAACTATGGTCTGATCTTACATCATAGCTCATTCCTTTGAAGTAACCCCATCTTATGTATCCAGCCATATTCTTCAAATAAGTATCATCATATTCTTTTGCTGACACGATCATAAAATACTGCTATGATAGGATATTATACTTGTAAAGCTTCTCCTTAATTTCTTCTACTGAACTAATCTCCAACATCTCATCATCTTAAAGTCTTCCTTAGGATAATTCTTTTGGTTCTACAATGGATGTTATCGTGAATAGGTTCTGACCTTGAAGCTTCAGCTGTCCTTAACTTCTTGAAACTCTCTTAAAGTAGTGTCTCTTCTGCAATTCTCTTTGTCTTTGTCTTTTCAACTTTTGTATCCTTCTTAAACAAATTTTGTATCTTATTATACTCCTCTTCAAATATGGGTCTAATTTCATCATAACTCATTCCTTTGAAGTAACCCATCTTGTATCCAGCCATATTCTTCAAATAAATCATCATATTCTTTCTTGCTTGAGCTACTGATATTGGTTTCTTCTTGAGAGTTTGATATCTTTTAATAGTATCTGACTGTCTTTCTTGAACTTATTCAACAACAGTATTACAGTCAATATTATCAGTTTCTTCTCTTTCATCTAACTATTTTTGTTACTCAAGGCTTTTTCAAAATCAATCCTTTCCTGTTCTTCTCTTGCTGCAGCTCTTGCCATTTCTTTATCATTTAGCTTCTGAGCTACCTTTTCATCAGTACTAATATGTTCTTTACCTTGAATCTCCTCAGCAGTACTAAAAAGACCTCCAGCAGTACTATCTCTTAAACTGCCAGTACTTCTTCTACTAGTGTAGGTCTTTACTCTTTCTCTGGATGCATCTGCAAGGATCTAAGCTGAACTGAGAACACTTAATTGAGCTTCAGAACTCTCTTGGCATTGTTCTTCACCTTGTGTAACTTTTTTAGGAGTAAGCTACTGCAATGTGAATCCTTTACCTAAGTCAATTTCCTCTATTATACTCCTCCTTTAAAGATCATCATCAGTCTGATTCAAATCAATCTCAATTTCTTCATATTTTGTCTCTGTCATCCTCCCCTGTTTAGAAGTATCCTCTGAAACCAGATCCTCCTCATCATCAAAAATTACCATCCTTGCCTTTCTCCTTTCTGCGGTAGATTTTAGCTTAGATTCCAATTGTTTGACCTTCTTCATCAACTTTGCAAGAGCCTTACCATAAAGCTTCTTAGTCTATTTGAGATCGTCCTCCAAGCTAGTGACTTTGTCAGATAATTTGGTACATAATTCCGTCAATTCATTAAGTTTCTTGCTGCCCTTATCACTTCCAGGTGTATGACCTCCTAAGAGAGGTGAATCATAAGGCATGGGAGATGGTGTCTGAGTTGGATGCGATGTGGTGAAGGAATCAGTGATAGGTTCAGTTATAGGTACTTGAGAAGGATGTTCTTGTGATGACATTGGTTAAGATGTTGTGGGTTATGAGGTGGATAGAGAAGCAATAGGTGTGTGTTGGGACTCAACAGTGAGTGTTGGTCCTTTACCCTGACCAGGTTGGTCATGAATCAGCATAGTATCAAATAGAGGTATGTGTACCCCTGAAAAACCTCTTTTCATGTTGCTAAAAAGTTTTTGTGTTAAAGAAGGAGCAACATATGTTCTGTTATGTTGATTAAGAAGCCTTTTCTTTTTATTCAAAATGATTTGTATAAATCGTGGATACATCAAAAATTTTGTTTTACTATCCACATTTTTCACCATACCATCAAAAATTAGTTTTGAAAACTTAAAAGTCCTGTTTGTAGCTAAACAAATGATTGCAGTTGCAATATTACTAGAAAATTGTTCCCATGAAGTTTTCTTAGGACTTAAACAATGTAATATGGTATGGATCAAAAATCTCCATTAGGGTGAAAATTTACCTTTTTGAAAAGTAAGTTTGTCATCATTTGAAACATACCCTATTAGAGTGAGCTGATCAAAGATTTTAGTATTAGGCAAAGAACTAATACCATCTGCATCTGCTAATTGGAGATGTCTCCTAATAGATGCTTCAGTAATAGCAATTGTTTGCCCATCAACTGTGACAGTTAGCTGTTGTTCTCCATCATTGACTGTATCGACAGTAACAGTCTGCCAAAACTATTCAATTAGAGAAACATAGATAGTAGGATTTGCAGTTAAAGCATACCTGATATGGCTACCAGCAAGAAAGTCTACTATCTGATGAAATTCCTCACTTCCAGTTGGCTTTTGAAGAAAAGCCACCATGTTATGCTTGTCGCAGAAGTCCATATTAGCCATGTGTATATAAGTTATGA
>BQNB010097437.1:0-25388 GCA_026074375.1 Tanacetum coccineum | reverse complement strand
GTTGGAAAAGCATCGGTATTTAGCGACGGAAAAGTGTCTGTCGGAAAATCTGTCAGTGAAAGTCAAATTTCTAGTAGTGATAGCCCTCGGTGTCATCTTAAATTGTGTGTTAGGAGTTTGATGCTGGCATGTGAGGGGCACATGTGAGTCTGACTCACACGTAAGGTGCACATGACTTTCTCCACAACAAACTCCCAACAGAATTTCCCGCCAACTCTTTAGTTTAAATACCAGTTCTTATGTCATTTGTAATCAGTTCAATATGTGTAAAAACACACACTTCTCTCTCTAATTCACTCATTATCATTGTAACAAATGCATAACCGTTTGTAACAAACTTTCACCATTGATAATACAAGTTCACTTTCGATTCTCTGTTTCTTATTTCCTTGAGAGTCCAAGTGTTGTAATCTGCTATCAGTCTATATTTGCTCTAGTAGTGTGTATCAAGTGGTATTTCCTGGCAACTCATATCAAGTTTTCCGGTGAGGTTGTTAGAATTCCGGCATATTCTGTTATTTTTCCGGCGAATTCATAACCAGAATCAGAGTGTTACACTGACACTCTGATCTATTGTATACTACTCCGTCCAGAAATACGATCAATTGTCACACATTCATCGCGATCACGAGAACATCGCATAAGTGCTTAAATCCTCTGTTTTCAAATAAGTGATCAGTTTTGTTTGGTGTGAGGTTGACCAAGTGGCGGTTATTAGTGACTAACTAACTCATTAGTAGACGAAGGAGATTAGTTAATCACTATCTTTTACACAATTTTATCTCAGTAGTATACTCACTAAATCAATGGCTCCTGCAACAAGAACTATTGCTAGTACCAGTATCAATGATGAGCCAGTTACAAGACAGTATGTAGAAGATACTTTGGCTCAAATTAGGCAGATGATCACGGGACTAGGGGCTCAAAACAATCTTGGTGCAAGGCAAGCAAGTCAGTTTAGTCGGCTTGCTAAGGTAGAGTTCCCTAAATTCTATGGAGAAGATGTGATGGGGTGGATCTTCAAGTATGATCAGTTCTTCCTAATTGATAGTACTCCTGAAGAAGAGAAGGTAAAAATTGTTTCTGTTCATCTGTTTGATAAGGCACTTTTATGGCATAGACAATTGATTAAATCTAAGGGAGAACAAGTAACTTGGAATGAGTATAAGGAGGCTATTACTTTGAGGTTTGGATTAGTCTTTGATGATCCAATGGCTGCTCTTAAAAATGCTAAGTATGATAAGTCTGCCAAAGATTATCAAGATATATTTGATAACCTGTTATGTAGGGTAGAAGTAAGTGAAGAACATGTCATTAGTTTGTATTTGGGGGGATTACCCACTGAATTGGAAATGGCTGTAAGAATGTTTAAGCCTAAGACCTTATCAGATGCTTATTGTTTGACTACACTCCAAGAGGCCACTTTAGAAGCTGTAAAAAAGAAAAATAAACCTTTTGGAAACCAGACTAATGGAAGATTTGGGGCTCAGACAAACACCCATCCTAGGAAACAGTTGACTCAAAAGGAGTATGAAGAGAAGAGATCCAAGAACTTATGCTTCTATTGTGATCAACAATATGTACCTGGACACAAATGTAATGGTCAATTGTATTCTCTTATTGTCTTAGCTGATACTGAAGAAGAGGAGGAGGAATTTTTGGATGTGGATGAGTCCTTGGTTGATTCAGCACAAGAAGACGTGCAGCCTCAAATTTCATTAAATGCCTTGTCAGGAGTAAGTTCCTTCCAAACTATGAGGGTTATTGGCTTGGTGGAAAAAGGGCACAAGTTACATATTCTAGTTGATTCTGGTTCAACACACAATTTCTTAGATATCAATATGGCTAAGATATTGGGATGTAAAATTTGGAGTACTTGTCCTTTAGCAGTCTCAGTGGCTGGGGAAAAGACATGGTTACTGTGAGTATGTGCAAAGATTTCCAATGGCAATTATATGGTCAAACTTTCACCACTGATGTGATGCTTATTCCTTTGGGGGGTTGTGATATGGTATTGGGAATTCAGTGGCTTTCTACCTTGGGAGATATCAAGTGTAATTTCAAAGAATTAAAGATGCGATTCTTGTACAATAACACCAAGGTATGTTTGAGAGGCACAAATAAGTCTGTTACTCACTGGTTGAATGATAGGAAGCAAATTGAAAAGTTGGACTCCAATGGAAAAGCTGAATTAATGATGATGAGCATCTACCCAAACACTGGTTTACAACTTATGCTTATGGAAGAGAATGAGCAGGTAGAGATCAGAGTGGAACCTAGTTTACAAAAGGTTCTTACCGAGTATGCTGAGGTTTTTGAAGTTCCTAACAAGTTACCTCCTGCAAGGTCTCATGATCATAGAATTCCATTGCTGCATGGTACACAACCAGTCAATATCAGGCCTTATAGGCATCCTCCAGTACAGAAAGATGCTATTGAGGCAATGATTAAGGAGCTATTGGAAGCAGGGGTAATCAAACACAGCCAAAGCTCTTTTGCCTCACTTATAGTTATGGTAAAGAAGAAAGATAACTCATGGAGGATGTGTGTTGATTACAGACAGCTAAACAAACATACTATTAAAGACAAATTCCCTATTCCTGTGATAGAAGAACTAATTGATGAATTGGGAGGAGCTATGATTTTTTCCAAGTTAGATTTAAGGTCAAGATACCACCAAATCAAGATGTATGAAGATGACATAGCCAAGACAGCATTTAAAACTCATGAAGGCCATTATGAGTTCCTGGTTATGCCTTTTGGCTTAACTAATGCTCCTTCAACATTTCAAGCCCTAATGAATGATGTGTTCCGAGACTTCTTGAGGAAATTCACTTTGGTATTCTTTGATGACATACTGATTTACAGTAAAATTTGGAAGATCATGTTCTACACCTTAGAGCTGATCTCTCAAAAATGAAAGATCACAGTTTATATGCTAAAATGAGTAAATGTGTGTTTGGAACTACTCATGTAAAGTACTTGGGTCATGTAATATCATCTGAAGGAGTAGCCACTGACTCCTCTAAGATTCAGGCAATGCAAACTTGGCCTACACCAAAAACTCTCAAGCAGCTAAGGGGGTTTCTTGGTCTAACGGGTTATTATAGGCGTTTTATTAAGGATTTTGCTTCAATAAGCAGACCCCTTACACAATTACTTAAGAAAACTCCTTTAAATGAAGTACTGAAGCTCATCAGTCATTTTTACTACTTAAGGAGGCCATGATTAAAGCCTCAGTCTTGGGTTTACCCAATTTCAGCAAACCTTTTATAGTGGAGACTGATGCTTCAGGGGTAGGATTGGGGGCAGTGTTGCAACAAGATGGCCACCAGCAAGTCTCTAGCACCAAAACACCAAACTCTCTCTACTTATGAAAAAGAGTTTCTGGATGTTTTATTGGCTTTGGAGAAGTGGAGGGGGTATCTTTTGGACAGGCACTTTGTTATTAAGACAGATCATTACAGTTTGAAATTTTTGTTAGATCAAAGGATTTCAACTCCAACACAGATGAAGTGGCTTCCTAAACTAATGGGCTATGACTATGAGGTGGTCTACAAACAGGGCAAAGATAATGCAGTAGCTGATGCATTATCTAGAAGGGAAAATGTGGGAGAATTGTTAGCTATCAGTACTACCTCTGTTAGTACGGAGTTATATGACAGAATAGTACATAGTTGGACTGAGGATGAGCACTTGCAGACTATTATTGCAGACCTAAAGAAAGGAGAAACTAGAAAACATTATGTCCTGCATAATGACCAACTCATGAGGAAGGGCAAATTGGTTATTGGTAACAATGAGTCTTTGAGGGAAGATTTGCTATCCCACTTCCATGATGGTGCTATTGGAGGTCATTCAGGGTTAGAGCTACTACTCATAAGATTTGTTCTGTTTTCTATTGACAAGGCTTAAGGAAACAAGTGAAACAATGGGTTAAGGAATGCTTAATATGTCAGAAGTGCAAGCCTGATCTTTCTGCTTACCCAGGCTTGTTACAGCCCTTACCTATTCCTAAAACTGTGTGGTCTAGCATATCAATGGACTTTATAGAGGGATTACCAAAATCACATGGGTGCACTGTCATTTTTGTGGTAGTAGACAGGCTGACTAAGTATGCTCACTTTATACCACTGTCACATCCTTTTACAGCTATGCAAGTGGCTCAAGTTTTCTTAGCACAGGTCTGCAAGTTACATGGGGTACCTGAGTCCATTGTATCAGATAGGGACAAGGTATTCCTTAGTACCTTTTGGAAAGAATTATTCAAACTTCTCCATGTGAAATTGCTACTCTCTTCCGCATACCACCCACAAACAGATGGCCAGACAGAAGTAGTAAACAGGTGTTTGGAAACATATTTGAGGTGTATGACAGGTGAGAATCCTAAGGATTGATTGGTTTAAATGGCTGCCATTAGCTGAGTTATGGTATAACTCCAACTATCATTCCTCCATTGACACTACTCCTTTTGAGGCTTTGTATGGACAACCACCTCCAGTGCATGTTCCCTATGTTGGTGGGTGGAGTAAGGTAGATGTTGTTGATAGATCCTTAGTAGCAAGGGAACAAGCTATTGCAACCATAAAGTTTCATTTGGATAGAGCTCAGAAAAGGATGAAACAACAGACTAACAAACACAGGACTTAAAGGGAACTACAAGTGGGGGACTAGGCACTTATGAAATTGCAACCCCACAGACAGGTTTCTATCAGGCAAGGCAAACAAAATAAATTTTCTCCAAAGTATTTTGGCCCTTTTGAGGTGATGGCAAAAGTTGGACAAGTAGCCTATAAGCTAAAGTTACCATCTCAGGCTCAAATACATGATATCTTTCATGTGTCCCAACTTAAGAAGCTGCAAGGACAACACCACCCCACTACTCAACCTATTTTACCACAGTTAAACAGTGATGGGTTATTGGATGGGACACCAATCAAGGTCCTAGACATAAAGATGGTCAAGAGGAACAATGCTATGGTTGTGTATGGTTTAGTGCAGTGGAGTAATGGTGAACCACAAGATGCTACTTGGGAGCTGTTAGAGGACATCTACAAAAAGTATCCACTCTTTGATTCTTGAGGACAAGAATCGTGTAAGGAGGGAGGATTGTTAGGAGTTTGATGCTGGCATGTGAGGGGCACGTGTGAGTCTGACTCACACGTGAGGTGCACATGACTTTCTCCACAACAAACTCCCAACAGAATTTCCCGCCAACTCTTTAGTTTAAATACCAGTTCTTATGTCATTTGTAATCAGTTCAATATGTGTTAAAACACACACTTCTCTCTCTAATTCACTCATTATCATTGTAACAAATCCATAACCGTTTGTAACAAACTTTCACCATTGATAATACAAGTTCACTTTCCTATTTCCTTGAGAGTCCAAGTGTTGTCTGCTATCAGTCTATATTGGCTCTAGTAGTGTGTATCATTGTGTTGCTTCTTACAATGGATGAGTTCAATGTTCAATCACTAAAAATATTAGATACGTAAAGGATTTAAAAAAATCATTCTTTATAACCAACAACATAACAATAGCAGCAATGTAAAGTACCTCTTAACTATATATTTCTTCGGCTCAAAATGTTGTCCACCAGAAAATTAACTAATTTCATGGAGTATTGTAACTAATAATTGTAGTAAGAGTGATATAATAAAGTTTTTACTTAACTTTGAGACAAACTTAAAAGAAAGAGCGACAATAATAATGAGACAGAAGAAGTATCTTAGAGGTCTCGGTACGGTGCCATTTTTTGGCGTTTTGCGTTTTTTTGCTACGAAAACGCGACACGAAACGAGCCAACACCCACAAAGTGGCGTTTTTCGAGCTTGGCGACCGTACAACCAGCCCAAAATATGAACACACTTTTGTTGTTCGGTAACCTTAAAGTCAAACTTCGATAGTCTAGTAACCCAAATGAACAAAAAAAGTTTAGTAACTTAGGCGAATAAAAGTTGATAGTTTAGTAACATGTCTATGTAAAAACCCTAAAATGTAACGGCTAGAAATTTATGGGAGGTCAAAGTAGCCGTTTTTTTGTTCTTTGGTACTCATTTTTTTCAAAAAATTACCCTATTAAAATCCTATAAAAACCCCGTCAAACCTCTATTTTTTCACACTTCTTTATATACAACACAAAAAACACTATAAATCTCAACAATGATATGTCCGATTTTTACGACTATTACAACGATGCGAGAGACTACGATTATGCGAGAGACTACGAAGAAAAAACAAAGAACTATGAATCCCAACAACGATGCGAGAGACTACGAAGAAAAAACAAAAAACTTTGTGATAGGAGAGTTCACGACAATCTTCGACACGATATTGTGGAGCATTTGTGAAACCTTAATCATTAGTTGTATTTTTTTTATTGTTGAATTTTTAATGTATTGTTTTTTTAATGAATTTTTAATGTATTGTTTTTTTTTAATTTTAATGTATTATTTATTAATGTATTGTTTTTAAAAAATATATTGTTGTTGTTGAAAAAAGAAATAAAAAAAAGGTGGGGTCACTATAACACCAGAAATGTTGGTGTTAACCAGGGAGCATGTTTTTGGTGTTTTCGTGTATTTTGGTGTTATGAGAAAAAGTGGTAATGTGGCACCACTTTTGTACGATGGCACGAGCACGACGGCTCAACCGTACCCTGTGCTCTTAATAGGCTTAAGTTATGTTTAGCAAAACACTTTTCCAAATAGAATAGTAATTTTGTTTATTTGGCGTATTACGTTGTGCATCTCATCATTCTCTGATCTCTTAGTACATTTTCATAATCATTTGGTCAAAGTTTGTCAAAGGTATTTCATAAAAACAATTGTTCTAATATGTTATCAACAAATACCTTGAAACCTAAAACCTTAATTTATTAGAAAGATTGGACCAGACCTGGAGGACTTTTCTATAACCTGTTGTGAATAAAACTGCGCTTGCATTATTTATTACCACGGCGCTTTATCGTTGGAACGGTCTTTTGTGCATCTATACTCACATTTCTCACAAAGAATTATTATACCGTATCATGTTAGGTGCCAAATACAAAGAAGATGTGGAATAATAAGATGTTAAGAAGAGTTAAGATCGTTGGTGTTGAAGTATAGGTTGCTTTGTTTCTTAGAGAAACTTGTGATTGTAGGCACAGCAGAGAAGCCACTATACTTTTCTTCTCTCTTTGCTATGCATATCTTCACCATATATTTGAGAAGATCATGCTTTTGCACGAATTCTTGAGCTGCATATTCCTCGAACGCCATCCACTACACATTAAATTACCAGAATTATTTAACAAGAAATGGTAGTAAAGTGTGTTTCCTTATTAGCCATTCTTTATACCTCGGCTGCCTCTATTTCTCTTTCTTGCTTCTGGATGTTGAAGGACACGGGCTCCAACATGCACATGAAGAATAAATCCGACTTGTCAAAGAATGACTTATGGCTTTGTCTGCATAATGAGAATAGGACACCATTGATATTTTAATTGATTGCAAAGATACATGAACGATTTATAAATGAGCATAGCCAAATTCATTGAGAGTCGGATAGTTGGATATACACTTCCAGATCATATGCAGAGTACATGAATATGATCATTGTTGATATTTTGTTTTGTAATATATTGTTTTCCATGTTGAAAGAAACAACCAAGAGAAGCTAATCATTTCCAAATATGTTGCAGCCACTTTACCTGAATGCCAATATTTCCACGAATTTGGTGTCAATCTGAAGGATCAAAAACATCCAATTAGTTCACCAGAATTATTTCCAAGTTCCAACGTGACTTTCTAATTACGAAAAAAATGATGAACTTTGACTTTTGAGGTCAACGCTCATATTTTTTAAACTAAAACTTAATAGGATGTTGACAGGATTTTGAAACATACTCCTGTCTCTTCTTTCACCTCCCTAACCGCCGCATCACAAATATCTTCGCCCTGTTAAGATTTCAAAACATTTTATGTCCCAACGCCTGAAGGTGAGATACTTTTGGACATGTAATGAGTAATTACCAAATGGGCATACCTCATCAACAACTCCAGTAGGAAACTTCCATACCCCGGATCCTTGGAATTTTCCACTCTTCTCTTGCACCACCAAAACCTAAAGACACAAATTCACATAATTTACTGTATCAAAGTATTTCTGCGACGTTTCACATAATCCACATCATAACCCAATAAAAAAAGACAACACTGACACGGCCACGAACCACATAAGCAGCGTACCTCTCCCTTTTCATTCATGACAAAAGCACCAATACCCACTCGATGACTTGCATTTGCTGGCAATGTATTTGTTGTTTCAGGAATCCAACGCACCAGCATCAAGTGTTTTGGTTCCGCGTGATGATATGAGAAACCTTCCTGTGACCAACATGAAAGAATATGAGATAAATTCAGGTTTTGTGCCTAAGAAAATATAATCCACAAAAAGTTGCTGCGAAAAAAATCCATCTAAAATGTAACCTCCAACTTACTTTAACCACAGGCTCGATGAGACTTACAAGCTCGATTGGGAGTTTGATCCAAATACCCCTTTTACCCTGCACAAATGTCGACCTTGTGTTCAATGCTTATGTTATATAAATATTACTTTAACAAAATAAATTCATAGAATACCAACAAAAAGAAGCTCCGAGGGTAGTATATAACTACATAATTAACCAACAAAAAGATTTGTGATCCGTAATCATTCGTTATCCAAACAACAATCTTCACAAATGTATATTACGACCACAGAGGAATATTTTTGGTACTCGCAAGCCATAACATGGTGTCCATTGTTTTATTGGCATGTGCATTAGTTTTTCCCGCTTAGACATGGCGTTAGTTAAGACACAATATTCTGACAAGAGTCAAGATGTGCATATTTTCTCATATGGCTGATAGTTATTAGGTTCTCAGTTATGCAGTTAGGTTGTTTTAATTAGTGTTTCAGTATAAAATAGTCACAGTTAGTAATAAACGATTCGACTGTCGCAACGAATACGATATGCAAATATATAATCAGAAAATGGTCTATTCAGTATGTTGCACTAATGCAGCATTTTTAGGTACGAAGTAATCAATATTGCTCACACGTTCATCAAAGGAACCGCATAAGCTCATTTCACACAATAAATGATAACTTAGGATAAGAAACAACAGCCAACAAAGGAGCTCAAAATCAATAGCACTTTTAGTTGTACTATAACGACACCTGTATTTTTCTGGCATCATATTTAGGATAACAAACATCGGCCAACCAATACATTAAAATAACAATAAGTAACATATAACAAGAAGTGAAGCTGGGAATGACCTGTTGTTTCCAATGTAGCATTGACGCTTTAAGTAAAGAAGTAAATATAACTGGATCCATGGGTTCTTTGGACATTTCCACAATAACACCTCCATGTTCATCCTCTGTACCACTTAAAACATTATCAACCTGCTGTAATTGTTTATCCGACAATACAGGCGACGGAGATGAAGAACTAGCCGAAGCTGACATGGACCGTACATTCAAATGAATCCTAAATGTATTCTTGAATTTGCCTGAAAACCAAGAAGACGCATCTAAGAAACATGTTCAAAAGTTATACAATCCAGCCTAAATTAGCAAAGGAGCCAGGAGTGTCTTGCATAGCGTTTTGAATGAGTATCTGACTATTTCTTTTTCAAGTTGGCGAGTAGTAAATGACCAGCTTCTAGTGTTTCGAACAGTAATTCACCAACTCGCATTATCTTCACAGGTCAATAGCTACAACATAACTGGTCATGGAAATATGATAACTTATGAGTCATTTTACATGTAAATCCTTACATAGTATGAATTTCGCATACACTTAGACAAACAGCCGTCTACTTCACAACTTTGGTGTGACTTAAAATTGCTTATTAAAACTGTTTAAATTTTTTTTTCAAAGACAAATAAATAAGAGCATTCGCATGGGACTTAATTTGCTCAGGGTGAGAGGACGTCGTAGGGGTGGGTAGGGGTCACCATTGCACCTCTTGGTGACCACGAGCAAAACATGCTCAATCGGGGTAGGGAGCCCTAGCCTTGGTGAAGGATTTGTGTATGTTTTAGTTTATTTTTTATGTGTTATTTAGTAATAAAAAGTGGGGAGGGGTGGGCAGTGACTATCGCGGTGTAAAAAGAAAGTGAGAGTGGTAAGCTGATGTAGCGCTAAAGTGACAGCGAATGCTCAGTTTCTTATCTTTTTTTTTTTATCAAAGGCAAATTCGCAAACCTATAAAACACAAGATTTAGATAAGCAGTTTGGAATAAGCAACTATTCAAAACAGCTCAATTCACCTTCAAATAACAGGATAAGCAGTTCTAAACAGCAATGCCAAACACCCTAAACACTGCTACCAAACACAAAAGCAGTCAAATTCAAACATTGTCTTATTCCAACCAGTTTCATCTTATTATGATTCTTGAATATACCTTATCTAAGAAACCAAACACTAGCCACATAAAAAAACCTAACTTAAAGTCCCAGAACTAAACCAAACGACCAAAGATTCAATCTTTACAACTGGGTTCATTAAATAACATAAATTAATAACAACCCACATAAAAAAAACATCAAATTTGGCCTAAGACAAAAAGAAAAAAAAAAACTGACCTTCAATGGGTAGCAAATTTGGCCTAAGACGTAATAAAGAACGATTAGTAGTTATGAAACATAGAAATGAAGAAGGTTTAGGAACAAATCTGATTAACATTCTATTTTTGGAAATATTTCTTTCAACTTTTGTTGTATTAGTGTTGTGTTACATTTAGAAAGAAAAAAGAAGAAGTAGAAGAGTGTTTTTTACTGGCGAAGTTGTTTGTGGGGTTGGAAAATAGGAGAGATGTGGTCAAGAATGGTGAAAGGTGATGATAACGAAAATTGAAGGTGTATGGAACAAACATGGATATGTAGTTTCTTTTTTGGACTTTGGTTATACAACATGTGGGCTAAGCGTTTGATGAAATTTATCCAAATGAAACTTGAAATTTATCCAAATGAAGACATCAAGATCTTAAGTTATTATGGTGGTGCCATGAGGTGGTTGGTCGGCCAACCCAAACGATGGCGCCAACAACCACCACATTAGAGATGACGTTTTCACCGCTCGCGTCAAAAAACCAGCCCAAGCCGTGGACATTTTTTAATTGTATTCGTTGGGTAACGGTCAAAAAGGAGGAAAAAATAGACGTCGGGTGTTTTGTTTACTGTATTGAATACCTATCTTTTTTAATATTTTACACTTTGAAAATCTTATAAATACCTTTTAAATCTACTACTAATTCATAACACACTCCTAAATACACATCTCAACAACACTTCTATTTTAACTTGAATCCAAACAACTATGATCATTGCGATATTTACTTTCAAGACGATCTGGAGCGGTATATGCGGGTTTTTGAAGCTTATGAACAATTTCTAGCTTTGAGTAATCAAGAAGCCGCGAGTTCGGGTCCTAGTACTAAGACATACATATCACGTGAACGAGAAGAGGCGAAACAACGGCTAATGAAAGATTATCTTGGTGACGAAAACAATCCACCTAAATACTTGGGCAGGAATGTTAGGTGAAGGTATCGTTGAGTTCTAAACTTTTTAAATAAATAGTCAATGATATTATCAATTACATTAGTGAACCTCTTCCCGGATACTCTTGTTTTTTAAACACGACCGGACATTGCGAGTCATTATTAGTCCTATCATGAAATGCACATTCGCCAAACCTCAATTGGCATACGACTCATCACCTGATGCATTTGACGAGTACTTGCAAATTCGTGAACGTTGTTCACGTGAGTGTTTACTAGACTTCACTAAATGCATATATATTCTATACATAGAAGAGTTTTTAAGAAAGCTCAATTTTGATGATATCCAACATATATATGCATTGCACGAAAAAGAACATGGACTACCGGGAATGCTTGGGAGCATTGATTGTATGCATTGGGAATGGACAAACTGTCTGAAGGCCTTACATGGGCAATTCATAGGACGTGGTCATACATACCCAACTTTAATGCTTGAAGCCGTTGGGGACTATAATTTATAGATTTGGCATGCATATTGTGGTGTTTCGAGGAAAAATAACGACATCAATCTTTTATATGGTTCACCGTTATTTTATGACCTTCCGGAAGTTTCATTTGTAGTAAATGAAAAAGGATACAAAAAGTTACTATTTAGCTGATGAAATTTATCCTCAATGGTCTACGTTTGTCAAATCGTATTCTATTGCAAGGGATGAAAAAACAATGAAGTTTATGTTGGTTGTGGTGTGTCCCAGAACAGGGTTAAGATAATCAATAGCCTAGCTAATTACCAAGATGGTTACCGAATATCACTTGAAGTCGTGTGATTACTTTCCAAAGAAGATTATTCAACCCTATACCTGGGTTACACGAATACCTCCTTAGGATAAAACCAAGTGTTTGTTCTTGTTCTAGGCACAGATCAAGAACCCTTTCGTTTTTAAGTGTTTAGGTTTTCTGTCTTATATCTCATGCAGTTTGTGATCCTTTATATATAGGGGATACACTCAAAACCCTAGTCAAAGTAATTATGAGAGATTATAGGAGATATAATCTCTTCCATAATTAGACTCCTTGATTATAGGAATTCGTGGTTACATAACCATATTAATCGTGGTCATTAAATGCAGTCAAACTTTCCACTTGAACATGTCAAGTTGTTACAAGTTAATTGAATTCATTCCAGCGAGGTCAATCCTTCAGCGTCCTAAACCATCAGCTAACTCACTGAAGAGTATACCGGCTGAAGGTTCAAACTGAAAAGACCCACTAACGAGTTCACCCGCTGAGGATACATTATTTGATGGATTACTCCCTGATGGTATCCTTCAGCTTACTACTCAGGGAGTACAAAGCTGAAGCCATCAGACTGATGAATACCATTCAGTGAGTGAACTCACTAAACTTCATCAGTGACCTGAATTCCCTTTTACCACTATCAGAGTCAGGGTGTTCAGTGACCTATGGGAGTACACTAGTGTTCAAAGATTGAACCCTTCAACCCATTAGAACACCTAGAAGATAAAAATAACATACAAGTTTTTAAACACTTAAGAAACTCCTGACACTAAACAAGCCATGTGTCTATATCCAATTCATAAATGTTGTAAGAGCCAAAGTCCATGCTCCCTGAAGTGGAAAAACCTCAACATTTACATAGGTGGTTCCTCTTTATTCATGCTCCTGCTAAGCACTTTTAAAAAAAACTATTGAGAAGTAAAGACTTCATCCTCCTTTTTAGCAGGTTCCAAGCACATCTTTGGGATGATATGTAAATTCATGTGCTTCAGTCCACTGAACATTCAGCTTTCCACATTAAACTTAGCTACCAAGTTTCCTCGGTAGGGAGTTGGGTGTCCTAGCATTCAGCGACTTGATTGGACTTTCAACCCATCCCTTCAACAAACTTTAAAACCAAGTCTCTAGCTAGTCCCTTTGTCAAGTGATTAGCTAAGTTTTATTGAGATATCACAAACTCTATAGATATCACCCTATTCGTGATAAGCTCATGAATCATGCTATGTCTGACACATAAGTGTCTAGACTTCCCATTGTACATCTGGCTATAAGCCTTTGCCAATGTAGCAGCACTATCACAGCGGATAAATATAGGTGCTATAGGTTTGGACCACAATGGAATCTCAAGGATTAGGTTTCTCAACCATTCAGCTTCCGTATTAGCAGCTGCTAAAGCCACAAATTCATATTTCATTGTTGAACCGGCTATGTAAGTTTGTTTCTTGGAAGCCCAAGAAATTGTACCATCACTAAGCAGGAATACACAGCCACCAGTAGACGAATTATCTTCAGTATTACTGATCCAGCTTACATCAGTGTATCCTTCTAAAACCAAAGGATAACCAAGGTATATCAAACTCTAGTCCATGGTTTTTTTCAAGTACTTCAGTACCCGCTGAATTGCTTGCCAGTGTTGAGTACCAGGATTACTAGTATAGTTGCTCAGTTTACTCGCTGCAAAAGCAATATCAGGCCTTGTACAAGTTATGGCATACATCAAGTAGCCAACCACCCTAAAATACTCAAGTTGAGATACAAATGACCATTATTGGGCATTAGCTTCTTACTTGTATCCATAGGAATACTCATTGGAGTGCAATCAAAGTAATTGAATTTCCTTAGTACTTCTCAATATAGTAAGACTGATAAATTGCTATTCTATTACTTTCATGTTTAATCCTTGTACATAGGATAACATCAGCCTCCCCCATGTCCTTTATAGAGAACCTTGATGACAAGAATTCCTTTGTCAGGTCAACTTGAACTTGGTCAGTGCTAAAGATCAACATGTCATCAACATATAGACAAATGATGTCTTTTTTACCAGATTCATCAAATTTTCTATATACACATTTGTTAGCTTGGTTAAGTAAATAACCATTACACAGAACCACTTCATCAAACTTTTAATATCATTGCTTAGGTGCTTACTTCAGTCCATATAGAGACTTAATCAGTTTACACACCTTGTTTTCATTGCCATGCATGATGAAGCCCTAAGGTTGGTTCATATAGAACTCCTCTTCCAATTTACCATTCAAGAAAGTTGTCTTCACATCCATTTGATGAATAATCAGATTGTAAATTAATGTCATAGCAATCAACAGTCTTATGGTACTGATACGCACCACTAGAGCATAAGTATCAAAATAGTCTATCCCTGACTTTTGTCTAAAGCTCTGAATGACTAGCCTTGCCTTGAACTTTTCAATAGTTCCATCTACCTTTAGTTTCCTTTTGAAAATCCATTTGTAACAAGAGGTTTGCAACCTAGAGGTAGATCAGCCAACATCCAAGCGTTGTTGCCCATGATGGAATCCATCTCATCATTTATTGCTTCTTTCCAGAAAGCAACATCCTAAGACTTCATTGCTTCATTAAATGTCTTAGGATCATCCTCAACATTAAAGCAATAGGAGTGTTGGTCAGAGACCTCATCCCTTGTTCCTTCAATTAATTATAATTGAAATTCAGGTATAAAGTTCTTTGGAGTCCCATTCCTTTTGCTTTTTCTAAGCTTAGTTTCAAGTTGTTGAACAACCACCAGTGTCTTCAGTTCCATTTGGAATCCTGAGACTTGGCCTAGGGACTAAAGAGAATATATTCTCATCAAAGATAACATCCCTTGATTTAATTATTGAGTTAATTGAAACTGATTTATTAGGTTCAATAACATAAACCCTAAAAGCCTTGGAATGCTCAGCATATCCAACAAAGATGCATTCAATGCCTCTTTTACCCAAAGTTTTTATCTTTGGATCATAGAGTCTTACAACTGCCCTACAACCCTAAACCATGAGGTGGTTTAGGTTTGGTTTCTTTTTAGTCCAGAGTTTATAAGGGGTAATCTTGTTCCTTTTGTTAGGAACCCTATTTAGTAAATATCAAGTTGTTAACATAGCTTCACCCGAGAACCATTGACTCGGTCTTGAGTAGGACAACATAGAATTAACCATTTCTTTTAGTACTTTATTTTCCTTTCAGATATACCATTTTGTTGTAGAGTATAGGGAGCAGTCGTTTCATGAATAATACCAACAGACTGAATATGCAAACTATCCATGTACTCACCTCCCCTATCAGTCCTGAATCTTTTGATCAAGGACCCTTGTTGTAATTTAACTTCAGTTTTGAATATTTTGAATTTATCTAATGCTTCATCCTTAGTATGTAATAAATAAACATAACATAACCTTGAAGCATCATCAATAAATGTCACAAAGTATTTTTTATTCCCTAATGAAGGAGTAGCATGCAGATCACATAAATTACCGTGGATCAACTCCAAAACTTCAGTTTTACGTTTTACATTTTGAAATAGTTTCTTAGTTATTTTAGGCAGCATGCAAGTCTTACACTTTTCAGTGTCCATGTCAAAAGCTGGGATTAACCCATCCTTAGACATATCTTGCATCCTCTTAAAGTGGACATGGCCCAGTCTAGCATACCATAGGATTGAATCATTCCGTTTAGAGGTTGACATAAAGGCTGAAGCAATGTTATCATTAACAATATTAAGCCTGAATATTTGATTAATCAAATAACCAAAACCAATAAACACACCATGTTTGGATAAAACAAATTTATTAGATTCAATCACTTGTTATAACCACAATTATTTAAAATACTACTAGAAACTAAATTCTTCCTTATATTAGGAACATGCAAAACATTAAACAAGGAAACAATCTTTCCAGAACTAAACCTAAGATCTACACAACCACGTCCATGCACTAGGGCTGTTGACTCATTTCTCATGTGAAGAATATATCCATCATTCAGCGACTCATAGGTCTTGAACCAGCATCTATCTTTACACACATGCATAGTTGCTCCTGAGTCAACCCACCAGGCAACATCATCATCCTACACAAAATAAGCCTTAAATACATATGTAACATAATAAACCTAGAGAGATTTATTAAACATATTCTGACCTTTCAGTGAGTTGGATGAACCATCCACTGAAACCTTTATACATGAACCATTGGCTTTGTTGCCAACATTAACACCTTTGCAATCCCTTTTAATGTGACTAGTTTTGCCACATTTCTAACAAGTAGGTTTTGCCTTCTTGTTAGGATTAGCCCTTGTGTTATCATGATGTTTTGTGGTCATTGTACATGGTGGAGTTATTATGATCCACCATATTGACAACTGAAGGACCAGCAATATTGTGCTCTTTGGCTTGTCATTATCATGCACCCTGAGGGACTCCTCAATGCACAGATGACTACCCAACTCAACAAGAGTTAAGTCCTCCTTTTGATGTTTCAAGGCGTGCTTGAAATCTTTCCAAGAAGGAGGGAGTTTGTTAATGATACAAGAGTCTTGGATAGCCTCATCTATGTTCATTTTATGTTGTGTAAAGTGTAAACCTTCCAAGTATTCTAAAAAGTTCATTGTATTGTTCCACAACTGGTCTTGAATCAGTTATTTTGTAATTTGTGAAATTACTAACAAGGAAATTCTTACTTGATGCATCCTCAGCCATATATTTGGCCTCCAAGGAATCCCATAGTTCTTTGGAAGATTCAACATTTTGGTAAATATCAAATATAGGTTCAGACATACCATTGATGATTAAACATCTATAAACATAGTCATCATTATCCCACTTGGCCCTCTTTCTAAGTTGTTCCACGGTAGCATCCTTACCATCATCAAGAATAGGAGTAGTGAGCACATACACTACACTCATGCTGGAAAGCAAGAAGTGCATCTTCTTCTGCCATCTTCTAAAGTCCACCCCTTTAAACTTGTCAAGCTTGATAAAGTTTGAAGCTATATGTTTCATAGCAGCAGCAGCCATTGATTATCACAAAATAATCTTTTTTGATTGTTGGTTGTGGTGTGTCCCAGAAGATGGTTGAGATAATCAATAGCCTAGCTAATTACCAAGATGGTTATCAGATATCACTTGAAGTCGTGTGATCACTTTCCAAAGAAGATTATTCAACCCTATGTATGGGTTGCACGAATACCTCCTTGGGATAAAACCAAGTGTTTGTCCTTGTTCTAGTCATAGATCAAGAACCCTTTCATTTCTAAGTGTTTAGGTTTTATGTCTTATATCTCATGTAGTTTGTGGTCCTTAATATATAGGGGATAAACTCAAAACCCTAGTCAAAGTAATTATGAGAGATTATAGGAGATATAATATCTTCCATAATTAGACTCCTTAATTATAGGAATTAGTGGTTACATGACCATATTAATCATGGTCATTAAATGCAGTCAAACTTTCTACTTGAACAGGTCAAAGTTGTTACAAGTAAATTGAATTCATTCCATCAAGGTCAATCCTTCAGCGTCCTGAACCATCAGCTAACTCACTGAAGAGTATACTCGCTGAAGGTTCAAACTGAAAAGACCTACTAACGAGTTAACCCACTGAGGATACATCCTCTGATGGATTACTCCCTGATGGTATCCTTCAGCTTACTACTTAGGGAGTATAAAGTTGAAGCCATCAAACTGATGAATACCATTCAGTGAGTGAACTCACTGAACTTCATCAGTGACCTGAATTCCCTTTTACCACTATTAGAGTCAGGGTGTTCAGTGAGATATGGGAGTACACTCGTACCTCCAGTCATATTATCCGGTATGAATTAAACCCACAATTGAACTAAATTTCCAACAATCCTTTATAATTTAGTATAATTCCTTTGCATGAAAAATTAAACAGTAAACAAAACAAGTGCATAAATGAAAGTGTCCTGAGGATTGAATTTCCATCTTAGTAAATTACTGATGAGGTGTTATTTTATACACCATTTCGGGGTCATTTAACCCTTTAATTCATTCAAATATGCCTAGATTATGTGCTTAATCATTTGTTTTCAGGTTTTTAGCACTTGGATGGCATTTGGAGGAAATACACGTGACTTGGGCTCATTTGGAGAAGAAACAAACAAGATTACAGACCTACACCAAATCTCTTGAAGATTTATGCATACAGTGCGTGGAGACGGCGTCGCAGGCATAAAGTGACGCCGTCGTGATCTATATGGTGACGGCGTAAGGAATCTCGCGATGACGTCAGGACGTGGCCGACTTAAAGAGGATCTAGAATCATCTACATGGCGAAGACGTCAGGATTTCAAAGCGACGCCGTCGCAACGATTTTCCTATATATATTAAACCGAAATTAGGGTTTTAAGTGTGTAACTTTGTATAATTTTAGGGAGACAAACCCTAGTCGTTTCAACAGCTTTTAAGGTCATTTTTAAGGCCTCAAAACCCTATTGTAACTACCATTAATCCATGTTTTAATCAAGTAAGATTATTTATCATTAATCATTCAATATGTCTATGTGTTGTGTGATTGATTTATATTCTTGCTTTATCTTTAACATGCTAGGCTAAACCCTCCTTTGTATTTACTTATGATTGCATGAAACTTAGGTTGTAGATCCTTTTGATGTTGCTTCTTGTTGATGAATGTGCGTGTTAGGCTCTAGAAAACTAGCCATAAGATATTAAATTGGCATAGACGTCTAGGGAAACGCGGGTAGTATAGAAAGGATACCATCGGTAACAATCTTCATACTTTCTTACCCCTAATATGGTTGATCCCTCTTAATTTATTTCACATGCATTTAATATACTCTTAGGGGCCTTGTAATAGTCTTCATACTACCTTACTTGTGCGTTGCCCTAACGGAATATTAAATAGACGGCGGGTTCGTGTAATCCGTTCATGACCTATGAGAAGCAATCTGAGGAGTAGTGCATGATTATGTAAATACATCTTTTTATTATAAAGTTATCACCAATAGTATAGATTATAATTAGGTGTTGTTTGTTTCATTAAGATGCTTTGGGTCTAAATCTGACTACCGTATCTTACTAGTAAGAGGTGGTTATAAAGTTCTGAATGAAATAATATTGTTTGTTTTTTATAATTGTTTGAATGGTTTTAATCATTTGTTTTTTAAGTATATATTAATCTATAACAATACAATGAATACATAACTTACGTAAACATTGAACAAAACTATTTTATCATAATTTTAAAACAATATAAACCATTAGATAAATTATCGGGTCGTGTTTATTTAATGAGAAAAAACTGATCTACTTGCTTATAATTGACACTCATTTTATAAAGTTAAAGACACAAAAAGTTATGAATCTTATTTTAGGTGGGTGTTTAATATTATCTAGTATTATAAATATTTTAGATGCAATAATATTATATAGTATTATAAATAACCTTTAAGTGCTATAAATCTAATACCCATCACTGTGTAATGTTGTCTACTAATCTCCTCATACGGCTTCCAATTGAATTTGACAAAAGTTCAACAAGAATAGAAAGAGAGCATATTTGGAATTAAATGTTCATTACAATCGGTTTTTTAATAAATAAATAAATTAGACAAACTAATAATATAAACAAAATAATTAAAAATTTATTTTTACTATGACCACACACTTTAATCTCAAAGTCAAAGTTCCATTTCCCAAGTCCCAACCTCTCCTTTTCCCCTTCTACCTCTTTTTTTCCGACGAGTATAACCACCAGAAAAATATGTCGCCTAAAAACACTCATAAACAATGGAGTGTGGGTTGAAGGCAAGATTTTTGTAAGGATAAGAGGCATTAAGACATGATCACCACCTCTAACTCAGGTAAGAGCTTCAAGGTCTAACTGTGTCTGAATTGCAATAGAAAAACAAACAACCACAATGTCTGACCGTGCCTGACTGGTCAAACGTCAGACGTGGTTCAGATGTTTTTGACAAAAACAAACACAACCTTAGTTTAATTATTAGTTAATCAAACCAACCTCTCAAACCATGATATTTACATGCTTTCTATAAAATATAAAAACACAAAAAGAATCTTCTCTCAACCCCTTAGAATTCTGTTAGACCGTGTTCGAGCCTTCTCAACCTATTCCCCTTGAGAACGACAACAACCCCCGAGTCTTGCCTATACTACACTGTAACGATTAGGTACACTACCTAGGGAGTTGTAAAACTTCTTGTAGAAGTCTCTACGACCCTTACATCATGTTTTTGGCGTCGCTGCGTGGGGAATAGTTAGGTTTTGATTGTTGTTTAACTTAGTTCTACACTCGTGATTCCTATCAAGTGAGAATTTTAATTCCAGTACGTTAGCTTTCTCATAGTCTATTTTTTCTTTGTATTATTTGTTTTGTAATCCATTCTCGTCAACCACCATGGGAGACGCGAATCCTATCCGTACTCTTGGAGATTACTCTAAACCTAGCCACGAAGGCTACAAGAATAGCATTGAGCTCCCTGTAGGGAACAATGTAGTACCTCTTCGATCCGACACCATCTGGTTGGTGCAAAACGGATGTTCATTACACGGACTTCGGTTTGAGGATCCAAACCAGCACCTCAAGGATTTCTTAAAACTTGTGGACTCACTTGACCTTAATGGTGAAAACAGGGAAAGAATGCGCTTGCGTTTATTTCAATTTTCCCTTTGCGATCAAGCTAGCAACTGGCTTGAACGTCTTCCAGCAAGATCCATCACCACATGGGAGGATCTTGCTACTCGTTTCCATGCTCAATTCTTTCCACCGGGAAGGACTACGAAACTTCGCAACGATATCCTGATGTTCCAACAACATCAAGGAGAATCTCTCTTAGAAGCATGGACTCGTTTCAAGGACTTACTCCAAAAATCCCCTCATCATGGCATTGATCGTTGGCTTCAAATTTAAATCTTTTATGATCATGTCTCCTTTCATCTTAAGTGCGAGATTAACCACGTCGCCGGCGGTAATCTCTGCGATAAAAATGCCGACGAATCCTGGGAAATAATTGAGAACCTCGCCCTCTATGACCATGAGGGCTGGAATGACTTAAGAGAATTCGTCAAACCGGTCAATGCTATCTCTACCCCTTTAAGCACCTCAAAAACACCTGACCGAAGACTTCTTGAGCTCGAAGACCAGATTAACTTCTTACTAAAAGGGGCGCGACCAACACCAAGACCTAGCTCAACGCACATCCCTCAAGCTTATGCTGAATCAGTTTATTCAAACCCTCACCCGCAAAACCAAAATAGGCCACCAAAGTAAAACCCCTTTACTTTTCATGAACGTACCGGTCGAAACCCTCAGCCCTAGGCGTTAGGAACCACTTTTGAGGCTCGAGTACGAGACTACATGGCAACACACATTGAAAGGATGGAAAGATTTGAGAATGCCATTTTTAAACAGTGAGAGGAGATCAACGATAGGATGGCTGAAATGTTCGGACTTCTTAAGGAACTCACAACCAGCAAGGCTCTCGAAAAAGTGTTGATCAGAGAAGAGGCTAAATCCCCCGTCACTAAGAATGTAAATTCCATGTCTCTCACCAAAGAAGAAGAATAAAGGAATGACAATGATGATATGGCAGCCGACAGCGGCATTAACGGGACACATACGGAGATGCCAATGAAGAAAGCCGAGAAGGAAACTAAAGCTGAAAATGGAACCAAAAACAAACCAATTAAAATAGCTGAAAGAGAAGAAACAGGTAAGGCATCCATCTCTCAGCCCGTAGGGTATTACCTAAAACATAGGATCAATGAAAAACTAATCGAGAGACTTGTTGATAATCATATGTTCAAGGACTCCCTGTCAGGAATCCGAGTTGGAAAAGTAAAAGGAAAGACCTATAATTTGCTACCTAGGGGGCCTGTTTATGAAGCAATCCATAAAAAAAGATAACAAGGAAGGAGGACATTGGAGGAAATTTCGAAATACCTTGTAACGTAGGAGGCCTAAAATGCATGAACACCCTAGTAGACCAAGGATCCGACGTTAACGTCATGCCCCTCTCTACCTACGTGAAAATAACCGACGAGAGGCATGCTGAGACGAACATTAGACTCTCCCTAGCTAGCCATTCGTATATCTATCCTTTAAGAATAGCAGAAGACATGTTAGTTGATGTTGTTGGGTATGTGTACCCTACGGACTTCGTGATTTTAAACATAAAGGAAGATGAAAAAAGGCCTTTCATCTTAGGAACATGGTATGTGTTTAATTACACATACCCTTTTCCATTAAAAACGGGCTTAAATGACTAAAAACGTACCAAAAATACATTGTATTTATATGTTTTGTATTTGTATTGTGCAGGAAATGGATATTCAAGAAAAGGACGATAAAGCAAGCAAAAACAGACAAAACCGAGCACAGAATGGAAAAGATAAAGTCAAATCGAAGCCAAAGTCAGTCAAAGTCAAAAGTCAACCAAGTGAAGAAAATACAACTTAAGGGACTAAAATTGCCAAACTTCAAGTTGTATTACAAGAATAAAAAGACAAGGGCTGAAATCAAAAAGTTGTAATGAAGATATATGAGATGAGGGACCAAAGCTGCCAACTTACCCAAAACCGTTTTTCCCGCCCAACAGAACCCAAGAACCAATCACGGGTTCTCTTCTCCCCTTTTATCCCGCAACCATGAAAAATTCAGAGGATAAAACCTTCCCCCCTCCTCCACAATCTCCCCCCAGCTTTATAATTATCATGTTGGCAATCCTTTACCATTTTCAAGTAATTTTGATGGCTAGATTGACTCAAAAAGAAGCACAAGAAGATTGAATGGCTGAGATTTGTTATAGAATCACCTCACACAACAAGCACACTTGGATTTTTGTCTCTACAAAGAAACACAGAAGAAAGCACAGCTGGAAGACCCAAGGATGAAGTTTTTAGTATAAATAGGGCCATTGTAACCCAAGAACATGGGGGATCGATTTCTTAGTTAAATTTTAGCTTATTTTTATGCAATTTTACTCTTCTAAGTCTTGTAACTTTAATTTTAGTCTTAATGCAAATTTGGAGTTTTTAAGTCAATTCTTGAATCTCTGTATTTCCTTTGTTAAAAGCTTTACTTAATATGTTTTAAGTCTTATAAAATCATATAAGTCATTTGTCTTAACTCAAATACTAAGAATTTAAGTAAAGTCACAAAAAAATTCCACACTCAAATATACCACAGCTTATGGATGATAAGCCAGTTCTGGATGGGCTTATGGACTCTCACTAGCTTGTTTTATACAAGCTAGAGCTTGTAGACTCTTTGTTTAACCCTGTTTTGAGCAAGGGAGTTGTAAGTCTCTCTTTTTTTCTTTTTCTTATTTATTGTAGAACTGCTTATAGTGCTTATTTGTTACCTATATTTGCTTATTTATGCTTTATTATGATGTTTAGTGCTTATCTTGCTTAGTTGTTAGTTTAAAAGTGATTTGTGCAAATTTCTTAGTTAGTACTGTTAGTTATGAGTTAATACTGTTAGATTGATTCAGCTTATTTAAGTGCTTATTCTTGATTGAAATCTGCTTATAAGTGTCTTATTTTGTTATTTGATAATCTGTTTTTAACAAATTAGGATCAAATCAGCTTGAATAAAATGACTTTTGAAAACTTTAAGAGGTTTTTAGAACTAGCGGTACTAACTTTTAACTAGCGGTACTAACTTTTAAAGCTAGCGGTACTAACTTTTAGTTAGTACCGGTAGTTCACCAATTTTTGATCTCACCTTTGGGATAGTTAGATTAGGTTTTAGGTTATGATTTTTTGAACATAAGCTCATTGGAGGGTGAACTAAATCTGTTTGAGGTTTGTTTAAAGTTTTGAGCTTATTTCAGTAGCTTATTTTAGGTCTAAAAGTGCTTATTTTCATTAAAATCCAAAAAATAGTAGTGTAGTCATTTGTGCTTATTGTGCTTATTTCAGTGGCTTATTTATATTCGCCATTCTAGTTTATTCTAGTTGCTTATTCTTATGCCTGAGTGCTTATTAGGGTTAGTTAAATATCTGTTTTAGCTTATTTGCTTATTTCTTATTTCATTGTGTTTTATTAAAGCCAACAGTACTAAATCTAAGCCAGCAGTACTAACTCAAAGCTAGCGGTACTAACTCTAAGTTAGTACTGCTGAGTTTCTCTTGCTTAATTTAGCTTAATTCCATGTTGAATTTGCTTATTTAGGGTTAGTTAAGCTTATTAGATTTGTCTAGGCCTGTTTTAGCTTATTTACCTTGCTGATCTTTGTTTGCATTTGCTTATTAGGTTTAGTGCCCAACTTGTCTGTTCCATTTTCCATTAGCTTATTTGAGCTCAAACTGCTTAGCAGTTTAGCATTTTTATCACTTTAAGGTTTAATTTTTGATAATATAGTTTTTTTTCTAGCTCGCATTTTTACATTCCCGTCTCATTTTAGGTTTAAACCTTTAATAGCTTACGTTGTTAGGTTTTCCTTAATTGCTTTTGCATTTTAATTAGAAAAATCAAATCCAAATCCTTGTCATATTCAAACATTGACTAGCGCAAACCAACCCCTTTTTTTATGTATCAATAAGTAAATATAATTATAAATACACAACAAAGGATCAGAATTCGCGCGAGATCAAGAAAACCGGAAGCAGTATAGAGTGTTCCCGGGTCGTTATGTCCCAACGAGGCTAGAAATGGATTATCGAAGAACGATTGATGATTGGTGTTTGAATGTAACAAGGAATGTTTGTGAATTAATACTGAAAGCAAATGCACATAAAAATTAAACAAGAACATAAACTAGAATAAGTATAAAAGCTAGAAATAGCAAAAAACATTTAAAACTTTTATACTGAGGCACAAATAAGCTCTAATTAGCTTAAGACAGACAAATAAGCTAATCTAAATCTAAATAAGCAAATTAAGCATGCAATTAAGCTAAATTAAACAAGAGAAACACAACAGTACTAACAACAGTACTACCAGTATTAACTTAGAGTTAGTACTGCTAGTTATAAGTTAGTACTGTTAGCTAAAGATTAGTACTGCTAGCCTTAACAAAACACAA
>BQNB010097435.1:0-25389 GCA_026074375.1 Tanacetum coccineum | reverse complement strand
GGGCTAACCGGTTGAACCGGTAACCCGGTGACCCGGTGACTCGACCGGGTCGATTATTGACCCGGTTTTCAAAACATTGATTTTAAGCCCCTAGTCGATGAACTCGAGTTGGACCTAGTGAAGCCTGAGATGGCTCAAAATGTGGTAAGGTGCAGTTTGATTTTATTTAACGGACCGATCTTTGCTTTGGGGAGCAACACCTTATTTTTGAAGTACTTTTCATGATATTTGTGCAATGTTAGGGCTGTAAAACTGATAAAGTGATATGCAAGTTAATGTTAATGTTGAAAGCAACATGTCTTAATACCAGAGTATCAGTTTATAAGTTAATGGACAGACAATTTCTTGATTTTCTAAGTTACTTTTCTATAGCAGTCATAGTGCAACATGATATTCATATCTAGCAAGGAATATTGCAACCACAAAATCATTGTGAGATGTTTTGCCGTTTATAGGATGACTGTTTTTTTGTTAAAGGGAAACTATTAGTCTTGAGTTATGCCAACAAGTATTTGGTAAATTAGCATCAGCCTCTTTTGATTTAGGAAAATAGGAAGAAGAATACAAATGGATGATACAAAGTTAAATTATTGTTGTGCTCTTTTTGCCAACAAAATCACAAAGAAAAGTAGAAAACATAGAAGGAATCATATCCCACATTCCTTGTTGCATAAATGTTTAGAGGGGTCGGAGTGGTGGCGTTTTGGCTTGGTGCCAAGCCATGGCGCGAGATTGAGCCATGGCGCACCACTCCGTGGTTCGCGCCAAGCACTCTCGCGCCGTGGCTAACAGCCCACGCGATCGGTATTTTTTTTTTGAAAAGTAGCCGTTTGGAGCCGTTGGGGGGAGCGGATTTTTGAAAAAAATACCCCCAAAATCCTATTTTTACCCCTTCAAAAATCCTATAAATACCCCCTTTATATTTTATAACTTCACACACAATTTCTATACCAATTCTCTCATCTTTCACTCAAAAAAATGAATCCCAACCCGAATTGGATTTCCGGTATGCTTACCGACCCAACCAACCAAATTCCGGGGTCGTCTTCGAATCCGGGCGGTTCCACTCAACCTCCATTCACCCAAATGCCTTACTATCCAAATTTCCAACCTCAATATTCTAATCAAGAAGAACAAATGTTGTTTCACCAATTTAAAATGCAAATGCAAATGAACAAACAACAACAATCAAACCAATTCACCACTTCCCAACCACATTCCGAGCAACAATCTCACCACCTAGTTGACGAAACCGAAGAAGAAGAAGAGGAACCGGTTCCAACCCCGACGTCGAAGCCTAACCGCGGTCGTAAGAAGTCGGTAGCAAAAAGAAACAAAGGAAAAGATGTGGAAGTTGAGAAAGAAACCAAAGAAGGCCGAATTCGACATGCGTGGACCCAAGCCGAGGAGTTGCTTTTGGCGGAAAGTTTCATTCAAATTTCCGAGGATCCAAAAACCGGGTGTGATCAAAAGTTGGCGACTTTTTGGTACAAAATCCTAGATGTGTACAATCAAGAAGCTAACAAAAAAGGCTTCCAAGAGCGTACAAAGAACATGTTGACGGGCAAGTGGACTCCAATGAATGCCGCGGTTATGAAGTTTAACCAATTGTATGAGGAAACGCTTGCTCATAGTGGGGAGAACGATGAGAACCATATGGCGAGGGTGCTCCAATTGTATGAAACCATCGTCGGGGGTGAGTTTAAGCACCGGAGTGCTTGGAATTTTTTGAAAGATAGGCACAAGTGGAAAAACCCCGAATCGACTTTGCAACGAAGAAGTCGTCTTCGGGGTACCGACAAGGAACCGGACCATTTTGGAGATGATGAGTTGCCTCGGCCACCCGGGTTGCAACGAATTGCTAAAAGTCAACGTTCCGGTTCTAACTCGACCGCTAGCTCCGGTTCTAACCCGGTCGCTTATCAAGAGTTCATGGCGGAACAATACGACTTAGACCGCAAGGCCAAAATGCAAGTGCTCTCGCAAGAGAGCGAAGACCGAAGACGGTTGATTCAAGCTCAAAAGATTGCGGAGGACATGAAAGTTCTCCAAATCGACACAAGCGGGATGGATCCGACCTACGCCGCTATCATCAACGCCCAAAAGGAACGAATCCGAGCCGAATATCTACCACCAAACTAGTCGACCGACGCCGTTAAATTTATGTTTTTTAAATTATGTCTTTTAATTTATGCATTTTAATTTATGTCTTTTAATTTATGTATTTTTTTAATGTAATGTTTTAATTTTAATGAATTTTATTTTAGTTTAATAAGTTTATTTAAATAATAGTTAATTAAAAAAAATTAAAAAAAAAATTTGGCATCAGAATTCTGGTGCCAAACCAATGCCACTGAATTCTGGTGCCATAGCATTTCTGGTGCCAAACTCTATTTTGCTGACGTGGCACCACTTTTTGAGTTTGGCACGAGGAGTTTGGCACGACCGCTCCCCGTGCTCTTAGAGCATCTTCAATGTAGTAACTAAATTTTTAACTAAGACAGTACAAATAAAGCATCTTTTTAGCATATACTTGGACTTAGGGGTGTTCAAAAAAACCGTGAAACCGACGAACCGAGCCGAACCGCTCAATCCGAAACCGAAAAAACCCGAAACCGAAGAAACCGAAACCGAAAAAACCCGCTTATAATGGTTCGGTTTCGGTTTTTACTTTTAGATATCCGCGGTTAACCAACCGAACCGTGCATATTATAACATGATATTTCTAAGTAACATTCAAATAATTTGTACAAGTATTAACCGATTATTGCAATACTTTTATTGTATAACGACTTTTTAGCTCGTAAAGTAAACATTTGTAAAAATCTATGTGTGAAAATTAGATTACTTATCGTAATCTATAGAACGTCAGTAATATTCAACATAATTGTACAAAGTATTGACCGACTTATTTCAAAACTTTTTATTGTATAACGACTTATTCTTTCGCTCTAAAGTAAACATTTGTAAAAATCTATGTGTGAAAATTGATTAATGTGATCGTAATCTATAACGTCGAGTAATATTTTTTGTTAATACGTTATATATGAATATTTGAATGCAATTATTGTAACGAAATACTTAAGTTTTATATGACTTTTAAATTCAACGTCAATTTAATTTATTACTAGAAATAACTTTATGTTCTGGACTATGTTATTTTTTATACGGTTAAACTCTATTAAACGTCAAAAACGGTTAACCGTGACCCGAACCGCGGTAACCGAGACACTATAAAACAGACAATTAGAGTCGGGTACACCGCATGTCCGGTTACCGCCCAAGAACGTTTCGGACGACGGATATTAAACTTAATTAACCCCACCCCGCGACGGATAGTTTAAATCTTACAACTAACCGAACCGAACCGCTCCGTAACCATCCCTACTTGGACTATATATTTTACTAGTAGTGGTAAATATGCATGTCAATCAGCTTGAAAACAAGCTTAAATAAACTAGTTGAATGACAATATTCTGCAAAATTGATTTTACTATACATACTAGATGTATATTCAAGGTCGTTTCATGAATTTCGATGGTTCTATTCCATCACCACAAAGAAGCTCTTGAATAGACACAAAATACATATGCATCGGTAATGCATGAACTATTTTAACTCTAGCATCATATTGTATGTACATATATAAATAGAGTGCATGAAATTTTTTGTTGACTTTCATGTTGCAATAACACCTCTTTGCATTCCTTTAAAAAAAAACGGGCCCTGCCTATAATTGGTGAAAAAGCCAAGCAACTGATATAATATTAGAATGAATAAACATGTACTTCTTACTTTAATCTTCCTCCGTCCCCACATTAAGTGTCCACGTGACATTTTTCCAAGTTCTTTTTTCTTTCTTCGACCTTTACCTTAATGATTTATTCATTATGTTATACGATACTTGATGCAAGATATATGAACGGATAGAGTTTTGAATATATTTTTCGTTGGTAAAATTTTCGTTCAATATTATATAACACAAACAAAAATATTTATGGTCAAAGTTAAGGAAAAAAGACTTAAAAGATTCCATTGTGGACACTTAATGTGGGACGGAGAGAGTAGTACGGTAGTATATTTAAAGGGGTGCTAGCTTTATTTAATAGACACACCTTACTCAAACACAATCTATATGTATATTTGAAACCCCATTATCTTCTCTTCCAAATAGATAGTAGATAATAATGGGATTGCACTTGTTAGCGTTAGGGTTTTTTAAGCTTCAAGCTGCTCCATTTTTGGCCAACTTGGCATGGCCATTCTTACTAAAACTAGTATTAAGTTTCAAACCATTCAAAAATCTTACTCATGATCTAAGGCTTTTCATGTTTCAGTTGAGCCACATAATTGCTTTTCGAGACAGAGGACGAAGACGATGGGAGCGTATTATCCGATTAGTGCATGAAAGGTTACCTGCTGCTAGCAATAATAATAATGAGTCGATGATGATGCCATTTGCGAATTATGACCAAAGCTTGCAAGCTTTATCAATTGTTGCCTTCTAAGGTACCCCCTTACGAAACTTTCGTTATTGGGTTAGCCATACACTTCACATGTTTCTAGCGATTCACATGGCATCATCAAATGATACAAGTCTTGGATAAGAATCTACAACGCCCTTGTTGACGATCCTTTACTCCGACAACATCTAGGGTTCCTCGAACAATGTGATATCTCACACCGGGTAAATCCTTAACCCTCCCCCCTCTTACTAAGACTACAGAATGTTCTTGTGAATTAACTCCATTTTCATCTTGTTTCTTACTGTTTTATTTCACGTACATTTTATTAGTGAAAATATTGTATCACTAGCTAGCTACTTTCATGTTGTTTTATCAAATAATAATAAAAAGGCTATTTGGATTTTAATGGAATTATCTTATCTTTTTCTAGTATTATCACTATTGTATTATGCATTCAAACAAAGCTCATAATATGTACTTCCCAATGCAAAAAAGGGGCCAGTGGGGGGCACTTATTCATATAGTGTTTCTTGCAAGCTATTTAATGACACTTAATTATCTTAAATATTTGTGGTTAGTCTAATCAGCAAAATTTCATACATTTCTATACATATTTTTTCTTTCACTTTGTCTAACTCTGCTCTCGATAATTGCTAGAGTTAAATTTAGAATCCATATTTAGTATTCTTCTATATATTATATTTGTAGTTTTAAGTGTCGCTAATATTTTATGTACGATCATGAAATGGTAACGCCACTACTTCGTGCAGATTGAATTCGATAAGTATCTGATTTGAAGGGGCGGATTGGCATGAACCCTAAAAGTGATCAAATTTAAATATAGTCACAATGGCACACGAAAATTGATATCGATGATTTAAATTTATTGATTTATCTTGTTTGCCTCGTCCGTCCACTATGTTAAATAAACCAAATTATATTGAGAGTTGTTATGTCATTTACCAACTTATCAAAATTTACTATATAAATGGTGAAATTATATTGAGACGATAAGAAATTATTCCATAAATGTATAGCTTTTAATGGTTTAAGTTCACTTAGGGACTAATTGTTTCTAGATTCTTTTAGGGTACGTTTGGCGAAACTAGTTGTAAACTGTATACTGTAAGCTGTAAATTGTAAGCTGTAAACTGTAAGCTGTTAACATGAGCTACAAAACAATAGTATTATTTTTTCATTAAAAGTGTTTGATAAATTAACTGTTAACTGTAACTATAAGATGTAAAATGGCATATCTATAATTGTAAACAAATATAAAACATAAAAATAATATACACATTTTCTGTAATACTTTAAGACAGCATGCTTGTAATAGTTAGTGACGACGTGCATTCATTCCATATTGATGTAGCAATATAATTTTATATTCGTTTCATCTCGTTAGATGTTCTTTGAAATATATATTTTCAGTTTTTGTTTTAAGGTCACGAACATCGTAAAATTCATCACGTAATATGTAATTTGAATGTATGCTCGATCGCAAATAAACATCATAATACGAGCATTTATTAGTAACTCGTTTAACAAGCTTGAGTTAACAAGTACCAAGCAAAGCCTGATTATTATAAAGGGAAACAGCCGTTAGAAAACCAACGAACTTTTCACTATTTATCGATTGTACGTGTACTGAAACAAATATCGATTTGGTACTGTACTTCATACAATGTCCTCATTTTGCACATTTTTGACGATGAGTCAACGTGATAGGCAGACACTTGACACATTAAAAAACAGTTGACACGTCCATCAAAATATGCCAAACGAGAACACTGTTATGAAAGTACACGTACCAAATCGACAATTGTTTTAGTACACGTACCAACTCGATAAATTATGAAAAGTTCGTTGGTATACTACGCATTAAACCATAATTTTAAAATTATATACCTTTCTTACGTACACATACTGAATGATGAGGTATGTCCTCCTCCGGATACTTTGAGGGAGAACAATAACTGTTAACTCCTAATCTTAGAAAGAAAAAAAAAATATATTATATATCAAAACCACACCAAAGTTTGGAACAGTTCACTGGAATAGCTGGGGTGACGAAGGCAACCTCATGTCCAGAGGAAATAACTAAGGAGTAGTGTCTCCTTAGGAGATAAGGAGCAGCCAGCCTCCTTAGGAGGCAAGGAGCAGCCAGTCTCCTCAGGAGGTAAGGACCAGCAAGTCTCCTCAAGAGGTAAGGAGCAGCTAGTCTCCTCGGGAGGTAAGGACCAGCAAGTCTCCTCAGTGATGTAAGTAGCAACCTGTCTCCACAAAGAGGTATAAGGACCATCCAGTCTCCTCGGGAGGTAAGGAGCAGCTAGTCTCCTCAGGAGGTAAGGAACAACCAGTCTCCTCAAGAGGTAAGGAGCAGCAAGTCTCCTCAGGAAGTAAGGAGCAACCAGTCTCCTCAGGAGGTAAGGAGCAGCCAGTCTCCTCAGGAGGTAAGGAACAACCAGTTTTTCTCAGGAGTAAGGAGGGCAGCAATCTCCTCAGGAGGCAAAGAACAATTACCTACAAGAGGTATCGCATCGTATCCATCGGAGCTAGTACACTATCGGACGTGATCATAGGATGTACAAGAAAAAGTAATGGCACAGACCGTCTGGTACCCACAACCAGTACAGGAACATTGAGACAACTTTGACCCCGAAGACCAATACATGTCCAACGACTGCTGTGTTTCCCTCTTAGACAGATAACTATAGCTCCCACAATGCCTTGTCTGAGCTAAACAACCAAATAGTATATAATGAACTATTCACACACATGAACAAGGTAAGTTACACACACATACTTCCCCTTACTCTCTCTCTAGTTTCTCTCACTAGAACTTATACCAAGTGTATACTTATCCTCATACCAAAGTTTGGTCTCGGATTAAAACCCTGAGCTAGCTAACGGTGCTTTGTCTTATTTCAGCTCAGGGCCTAAGGAGATGATCTAATATCCAAAGACCTGCAACTAATCACACTCATGAGGACTTACCACTCCGCTCGACGAAGGAGATGTTTTAACTTCGACAGTACTAGCTGCTGAAGCACAATATAAAGTCCTAAGCATCCTATGGAATTTGCTTAAACATTGGCGCCATCTGTGGGGCCCTTATACCAATCTACTTGCTTTGAGCAATGGTTGATAGTTGATGGAGTCTCATCTGGAGGTAGGGAAACAACTTGTGCAACGAAGAGTAAGAAGACGTTGTAACACCTCTGGGAGGATTGTTGGTCCCTCTAGACTTTGTTCAGGAAGTGCCATTCCGTCCGGGCTAATTGTAAAGAAAACATCAAAATGCGTTACGAACTATGATCAAAGAAAATTGATCAACAAGGTAGGGGAAAAGGAACTACTGTAAAATGTTTCCATGGAGATTCTAAGACAGAGATTCGGGAGCTTCCCGAGTAGGTAACCACCAAGGAGAGCTAGAAGGAGCTCCTCTAGCAGATCCTCAGAAAGGGGGAGTAGCCGAAGCAGGTCGAGATCCCCGTTGAAGCACCAAAGAAGTATGTCAAATGAGAGAGACACTTCCAAATCTCGCCGGTCAGAGTGCTATGAGAGAAGGAGCAAATCTAAGTCTCGTTCGGTGAGGCCACGATATCACTCGTTGCTGTTTTGGGTCTTATTGGTTTACTCTGCATTATATACTCCTTTTACTTTCGGTCCCACATTCGCAGTCAAGGTTATAACCGCCTCAGATACTTCGGTGGTCCTTGGGTCATTCGCATAATTTTCATCTTATTCTCAATTTGATGGGGTTTCGGAGAAATTTTACGCCTTGAGTTCCTTCGGCAAGAAGGGTGGGTATTACATACTCTCAACTTAAAATGGCAGGATATCGTTTGCAAATGCTACATACTGTCTAACCTGGGGTTTGAAGAAGCATGTCTATTCCTCTCCCTAGTCTTTCTTCTCCGTGCATCCTTACAGAAGACCGAGTCAGGCCCATTGAGCAAGAACTGGAACTTCAAAATTGCCATCTACGTTCTTCTATGTTCTTTCCCAATGTTTGCCCTTCAGATGACGGTTGTTCTTGTCGGACCTCACTATAAAACCGACTTGCACACCAACAAATATGGATACTTTTTCAAATTTACATTAGACTACCAGAATGATGTTGCTCGCTGCTACTATCCTTTAATGAGCACCATCTTTCTTGGTGTTTTCGCCACTGTGCTGGCACTATATATGTTTTGGCTTGGGAGGCGAATACTAAGTTCGGTAATCAGTAAAGAGTTGCAAAAGAGGGTTCTCGTATTGATAATTGTGAATGCTCAGTCTCTAAATAACATGTGTTTAATGTCAATATCTTTAACATGTCTTTGTATCACTAACATTAACCTAACAATAAGAGTTTCGCAAACACTACAACTTAATTATGATCATCTTATTATGTTTCAGAGATATCTAAATTAGATGTTTTGTATATAGGTACTGAATCTCTATAAGCAATTCCAAACAGCCTTATAATCGAGTCCATTCTATCTGTTCAACATATAATCTGAACGACCTATAACTGCTATAACTAACAGATTAATTATGTCATCTAGTCATTTTTCATGTTATTATAATGCGAAATAACGCTGTTTTATCTAAAGTAAATACATACCATTTTTTTGTGTGCAAGCAACTCTTTGCTCTCTCCGATTGTCAGGTATAACTGCTAGCTATAGGTTTTAACGTTGCGGTTACCTCAAATCGCAATGTACGTGGTTTTTGAACTAGGTAAAAACGCTATGAGTTAGAGATGCTACAATAATACAAGGTAAAAAAAAAAAAACTATTAATTTACTAGAATTATTTATATTATAATAATAAGATAAAAAATTAAAGAAAATATATTGGGTGGTGGGGCTGGATGGGGGTTGCACTAATGTTGAGCAGAAAAAAAGAAAAAACTGAAAAAACCAAAGACCGAAACCGAACCGAATCGAAAACATCCTAACCGAACTAATAACCGAACCACTAATTCGGTTCTCGGGTTGAATATGACTATATGAGTTTGGCAGTCTGAACCAAAAATCAAATTCATATCTATATAATTTTATCCTAATAGATGCCTTACATGGCCTTTTATATATATAAATAGCATTAAAAATTTATCTTAATATAAAAAAAACACCTTTTATGCTTGAAATAATTTTTTTGTTAAATATCTATACAATTATTAATTTTCTTTAAATAAATAATGAAATTCGGGTTATTCGGGTCAACCGAGAACCAAACCGAATTCAAATTTGGCTTTCGGGTTGACCAATTTTTTTTTTAACCAAACTAAACGAACCGAACAACTCGATAACCGAACCGATCAACACCCCTAATTATAATATAACTCATTTGTCGTTCAGTACGACGTAGTTTTTTCCCCTTTTCTACAGTCGTCTCTACAGTGCTTATATTTTGGGCTCCCAGTTTGGGCCGCCCAATTAGCAGGTTTTTTTTTACTTCAGATTTCGCATTAATATATATACTAAAAATGGCATTAAACGGTGTCGCTTTCAACAAATGTTAATAAATAGACTTTGTTTGTTTAAAAAAAATAGACTTTGTATAAATATTCAATCAATTTGGTTGCATAATTACAATTTAATTATAAATTTATATAATATGTTTATCTTATTAGGAAACTTTATCTATAGTAGCAGGGTACTCATGCGTTGCGGCGGTGAGTACTTTGTGATTAACCGGAGAAAAACAAAAGGAAAATTATTCCGATTAGGCCCGGTTAGTCGTGCGCAAACCGGTTAACCAGATCGGTTCGGTTTGGGTCAAACAGGAACCAGTTTCGGTCAACAAGGAGGAAAACCCGGTTTGGCATAAACCCAAACCGGTTTGAAACCGGTTTCTTACCGGGTTGAGGTGAAACCGGTTTGCCGGTTTTAAACCGGTTCGGTTCCGGTTAACCGGTAAAACCGGTTTGGTCGGGGTTTTTTTTTGATTTTTTGTGGTGTTATACTATAAACTGAATAACCTTCAACTTTTATTTAATACAAACCATAATATTACATAAACGAAATACAACATAAAGGAAATACAACATAAAGGAAATACAACACAACATAAAGGAAATACAACATTTAAAATACAACACAATACTAGTAGTAACCATGTGACATAGACCCATCATGTCCATCTCCGGTTTGGTCATCTTCGGCTCCGCTGCTCATCATATAATCATGCCGTGGTTCTCCTGAAGAGCCGTCGCTACTAGCATCTAACGCAATTTCTTGATCGGTAAGTTGAGTGGCTTCATTTTGTTGCACCTCGACATTAAAGACACCTTCTTCAACGTCTAAGGGTAGTTCAAGAGGAGATGTGTCTTGTTTACGCTCCTGAGCGTCTAAGTGATCCTTCAAGCACATGCACATCTCTAAAGACTCCGGAGTTAGTCTTGTTCTTCGGATTGTCAACAACCTACCACTTGTTGAAAATGCGGATTCAGAAGCTACCGAAGAAGCTTGGACACTTAATATATCCATGGCCATGCGGGATAGAACAGGAAACTGATTTTCCTTTGCTTTCCAAAACCCCAATACATCAAAAGTTGCAAAGTCCTTGGGATGAAGATGTGAGACAAAATCCGCTTTGAGATATTGCTCATACTCGGAGGACATTGTAGGATCATTCCTTGCCTTTTTTTGTTTTTTTTTTTTTGATTTTTTGTGGTGTTATACTATAAACTGAATAACCTTCAACTTTTATTTAATACAAACCATAATATTACATAAACGAAATACAACATAAAGGAAATACAACACAACATAAAGGAAATACAACATTTAAAATACAACACAATACTAGTAGTAACCATGTGACATAGACCCATCATGTCCATCTCCGGTTTGGTCATCTTCGGCTCCGCTGCTCATCATATAATCATGTCGTGGTTCTCCTGAAGAGCCGTCGCTACTAGCATCTAACGCAATTTCTTGATCGGTAAGTTGAGTGGCTTCATTTTGTTGCACCTCGACATTAAAGACACCTTCTTCAACGTCTAAGGGTAGTTCAAGAGGAGATGTGTCTTGTTTACGCTCCTGAGCGTCTAAGTGATCCTTCAAGCACATGCACATCTCTAAAGACTCCGGAGTTAGTCTTGTTCTTCGGATTGTCAACAACCTACCACTTGTTGAAAATGCGGATTCAGAAGCTACCGAAGAAGCTTGGACACTTAATATATCCATGGCCATATGGGAAACTGATTTTCCTTTGCTTTCCAAAACCCCAATACATCAAAAGTTGCAAAGTCCTTGGGATGAAGATGTGAGACAAAATCCGCTTTGAGATATTGCTCATACTCGGAGGACATTGTAGGATCATTCCTTGCCTTTTTTTTGTATGTCCTTTTAAACCGTGTAGCAAACGAGCATAAGGATCACGACTCACCCCCGATGAAGAACCCCCACCACTTGTTGATTGAGTATGGTTAGTACCATATTTTGTATAATACATATTATACAAACCTTGAAAAGATTCGTGAAACCAATCCAATGACCTAGTTGCAAAACCATCATCTTGAAACTCCAAGTCCCTACTTATATTCTCGATAAGATAGTCTACCCCGGATACATTAAAACATGGATTTAAAGCGGCTGAACAAGTAATTATCGGTGGCATGTTTTCAAAATACTTCCTAAGTTTTTTCTTCATTGGTTTAACCATACATGACAACAACCCCCCCTCAAGTTCTAAATCAGATAATTTGCAACTAATGAAAAAAATCTGTTGAAGTACCAATGGAGATGTTGGGTAGTAAACCCCCGACAAAATAACCGTAGCATTTTGAAACACTTCAAGTAATGGGTTTAACATTTCAATCATAACCCAATATTCCACCGGAAATTTTTTAAACCTTCTACCATTCTTATTGACCAAAATGTCATGAAAATACGCCAACGTGGTTTTCTGTTTCAAACCACTTTCGAACATTTCAAAAGTGGAGTTCCATCGTGTATCAACGTCCCAATTTGGTGAATAACAAGGTTTATCTGCATCCCTACAGATTCTAATATAGCGTTTTCGGATTTTATCACCAGATTTAAAAACATCTTTTAACATTTGTTTGAAAGACTCTTTCATTTGATTAATTATGGGGACCTTTAAACCAGCTTGCACAACCAAGTTAATGATGTGTGCAACACAACGACTATGATAAAACCTACCCGCCATTGGTGGGTTGTATTTTAATATTAGTTTTTCCATGGCGCTTGTGTTGTTGCTAGCATTATCCAAAGTAATTGACATAATTTTTTCTTGCAAACCATAAATGACAAAGACTTTTTCCAACATATACTTCAAGTTTGTACCCGTGTGAGGAGACGGAAATTCTTCGAATGAAATGACCCGCTTCATCATTTGCCAAGTACTAGGTTCAATCCAATGTGCGGTAACACACATGTAAGAACCGGGCAAATTATGAGGAGCGGACCATATGTCCGTTGTTAGGTTGACCTTATTATTTAAGTTAGCAAAACCATCAATTGTTGCTTGTTTAGCCGCTACCCATAATTTCATAGCATCACGTTTAAGGGTAGAACGACTTACATGAGTGTAGCGCGGTTGCATAGTGTTCTGGAACACTCTCGTTGTCTGTTCGTTGTCGAAGTGGTTAAATGGTAACCCTCTTTGAATCACCAAACCCGCAAATTGTTCACGTAGATAATCCGGATTGTACATGAAAACTTGCCCATCTCGGCCCATCGTCGTTTGCCCCGCTTCAGGGTTCTGATTCTGCTGAGCCTTGAGTACTTCACAATGAGGATGACTAATATGATTCTTCAACGTCGTATTGGAACCAACCGCAAAGAAATGAAAGCAGAACTTGCATTGTGCTTTTTTATGACCGTCGGTCATAATGCACATGTTGTAGTCTTTCCAAACTTCTTGGTTTCGACTGGTTTGTACGATTTCACGGATTTGCAGTGCACTTGATGAACCAACACCGGTAGTAGCTGAGCCAGAGGCGGATTCACTTGCCATTGAGGTGGATATGTTTTTTTTTTGGATATTTTTTTTATTTTGTATCTTAAAGAAAGATTGATAAGTAATAGAGATTGATAGTTGGAGGATAATACATTTTAATATAACATTCCTTATTATAAAGAGATAAAGAAGAAACTGCTATTGCTAGTATCCAGTGTAGTCCATATCAAGGAAAAATCAATAATGGAGAATAAAGAAAATTGGATAAGTAAAATTCCCGGGACCACACTATGTTACCAAAAACAAAATCGCTTCGGTTCCAAACCGGGTTTCCAAAAAACGACGGTTCGACAAACCGGTTCCAAAAACCGCGGTAAGGTCAAACCGGCCTAAACACCAGAAAATGTCGAACCGGTTTCAAACCGCCTGGTTTTGACCATCAGGAACCCCGGGACACCCGTGGTTCGGTCAGAAGATAAAAATATAAAAAAGTTAAATACATTAATACAGAAAAAGTAAAGGTTGAAGGAATGAAAATTAAAAAGTATAAACTATGAGCAAAAATGGTAAACTAATCAGAAGACCCGTTTAAAAATTTATATTCCTCTCACTTAATAAAGAAAGAGTGAAGAATAAAAGGAGGCAGCACAAAAAGATAGTTTGTGAGTACCCTCTTGGTTTTACATACACCAAGAGAGAAATAATGTTGAAAATGTTGAGATGGATAATCATGAAGGATAATTGTGATGTGACTTTCGGGAATGTAAAACAATATTACTGATGAAAACGTGAATTTTTAGCTCCGGGCGTTAACAACGTAAAAAAAAGCACGTGGGCATCTATGAAGACTACAAGGATCCATGCGTAGATGACTAAGTAAAAAAGAAAAAAAAAAAAAAAAATAAAAAACAAAAAAATAGAAAAAAAATAACACAAGACAAAAAAAAAAAATAAAACGGTTTTGACCGGTCGGGTTCCTCGGTATTCAAACCGGTCCAGTTTTGAAAAACCCGGTTTTTTGCCTACAGCCTCTAATACATAGTTGCTAATATAACATAAACACAACCAATAACAAGTTTTACTGATCTCGTGTATCGCTTTGAATCATCACTACTATTTGTCATGTAAAATTAAAATCAACATATGTTCGACAGTCGACACCCGCAACATCTCCATTTCAAGCAATGTTGATGACACATTTGGCAAAAAATTTATATCAATAATTGTACCTTTTATTATCAGCATTATCTTAATATATATAGTAATATATAATAATATATGAGCATGCACGGAGCGGGGGTGTCTATATTAGTGGATAATTAGGCCCAAGTCCAGTTTGTGGGTTTTGGGTATTATGGTTTACATCATTATAAATACTGGTCAATAATAAATCACAAACCGGGCTTGGGCCTAATTAACCACTAATAGTCTAGCGGTGTCACGACCTGGACCTTGATAAATGTTGCTTTGTTGTGTTAATTATAATAAAAACTTACGGAGTATGATTTAATTTTTGTTTACCCGCCCAAAAGAAATTATGTTTATAGTTTTTGTTTAATCACTCAATATATAAGTATAAACAAAATCAAACTTTGACTGGTCCTTAATATTACAGTTCCAAAAAAATTATGCACCCGTTCACTTCTAATCGTGTGATTGTAGTTGCTTGAAAATAGCTCTTATCCGCTTTTCGTGTGACTGTAGTTGCTTGACAGATTATCTGAAAGAACATAATCTAGTGGAAACATCCAAACTGGTCTATTTTGAGTGATTCAGTGCTAATACTTATTATACTAACCGGAAACTTGTGATCAATGGTGTGATAACATGTCTTTTTTCATGAATTTTGTTTAACCTTGTGGCTATAAATCTTGCATCAGATCTTAGAAAAAGAGGACAATGTAGATGAATGATTAGGACACAACGATGAGGATTGAAAGAATTGATACGTTTGGTAATTTAACAAGAGTACGTAGTGATATATACACCTAGAACCTAGACCTAATCCATTCGTTTGGTAATTTAAGACTACACTATATATAACACCAGAAACAATCAGATGCAAATATCTTCAAAATAAAAGTTCATTATGCAAGAAATTAATGCTGATAAAGTACCATATGAATTAAATGGCCTAGCATGAAACTGCAACCTTTATGCAGATTCCCTTTCTGGTGACCATTCACAAGCTTTGTAGATATAGCAAATCAATGTTTCAAACCATTCAGAATTCCCCTTTGCTACTTCAAATTACTAATTATGTCTTCCTGCAGCAACTATCACCTGTAATGACAAGAGCACATGCACGTAGTAACATGACCATGTGTATATATCATTATTCTAAGTATAAGTTACGAAGTATGTTTCATCTAATGTTTATTTACCTTCTTGTCTTGTATGACATACAACAAATTTGAAGCACTCGATCCATTCCTGTTTCGTCTTTTTTTTGCCCGTTTGAGATAAATATCTTGCGATGTCAAAACTTGATTAACATGTGGCTCATCGATAAGATATACACAATTCATAAAACTGTGAAAATACCCTAAAATATTTCATAAATTTAAGATCCAAAAATAAATGGAAATCTTAATTTTTATAATAAATTATTAAATCCTATATCCCACCATAGTTGCAACATACCTGCTTAGCCACATTTTAGCTTTGTCAAAGCTTTTTGTGGCACTATCCAGATCCTCAAAGTTAAGTTGCGACACTTTGGTGCAAACAAAAAACTGAGCATGTTCGGATGTGTGGACCTTTTTAAAACTTGTTGATGGTTTGTTTTTAAAACTATGCTTGGCTAGACAATATACTAAATGTTCAACTCAATCTGTTGGTTGCAAGCAAGCAATTTTGTTAACAATGTTTTGTAAATTATGCAGCAACAAACACAACCGAAGGTGGTATCGAAGCAGAGGCCTCAGCAGACATTGGACTCATTATTTGCAAACATGAAGGAGGAAAGGATGAAAGTTATGTCTCATCAGCAGAATAACAACAATTCTGGAAGAAGAAATGGACCAGGTCAGCAGAGGCCGAGACCCCCATGGACCAGATGATATAACAACTGAATGATTACATTAGTGCAATTCCTTACGGAATAATCTACTTGTATCTTTGGGTAAAGAAACGAATTTGTATTCCGGATGGATTCATCTTGTTTGTGATTGATTTTCATTGATATGTTAATTCATGTTTTTTCTCGCTATCAGAAGTGTTGTTTTGCATTATGTTCTTACTAACCAAGAATATCTGATCAATGGTATGATAACGGGTCTTTTCTCATAAAAAATTTCAACCTTGTAGCTATACATCTCGCATCAGACCTTAGAAAAAGAGGACAATGTAAGATAAGCGATTATAACACAAAGACGAGTATTCAAAGATATGTTTGGAAATTTAACAAAACATTTTTTTTACATCTCTCGTACTTTTCAACAAATAGGCAGAGGCAATTACATCTGTACCTTAAAAGTTTAATATTACACGAGTTTCGTTCTTACTTTTGTAATTATGTCTACATATTTCGCAAAATTTTGTAATTACATCGATATTTTTTGCAAATTTTTTGTAATCACATCAAATATTCTTCTTAAACTTTTAAATCTCATTATATCAAAAAATCACGTAATCTTTAATCACTCGATGCCAAAAAGTATACATGAACAAATACATTTATGAGCGGTATGTTTTTTTATATTTATATTTAAACTTTTGTAATTACATCATCATGTTTCTTTTATCACTCGAGATCAAAAAGTATATATGAACAATATAATTATGATCAATATAAGAGATAAATAAGAAAGAAATAAGAGTATAGTTTTTTTTGGAAAGAACATTGATGTAGTTACAAAAATGAAAAGAATTTTTATGCAATATTTCACTTTAAAAAAGATATACATATAATTATTCTAATATTCAACTAGGGGTGTTCAGTGTTTGGTTTGACACCGAACAAACCGAAAAAGAATCCGGACCGCAACTGAATAAAATCGGACCGAAAATTTTAATTGGTGTATCGTTTGGTTTGGGATCGAACCAAAGTATTTAATTGGTGTTTAGTTTGGTTTTGGTTTTACAAATAGAAAACCAAACCAAACCGAAAAAACAGAATAACTTTATCTACATAAAAAAAAGTTTAAATTCTATATATACATATAATCAGTGAATCTAGAAACTGTTCCCATTTTTTATAGCCTTTTTATTTATATATATATCTTATATACACGTTTGACATAAATTTATTTGTCCATTACTTTTTTAGAGATGGGAACAACCTTAAATGCAAACACTCGGGAAGATGAGTGAAGCTGCAAATGGGTGTGGATGCTTGGAGATGTAATATCTATTATACTAAAAGATTGAGCCCCTAAATTTATTGGGGTGATCTATAAATGATTTTATCACCCGAGGCCATAAAGTAACAAAAATATGCATACTTGAGAAGCCTCTTGTGGAGTACCCCATGCTTCCATGATTATACGTAAATAAGTCGCGTTTTTCATTAATGCAAGCCAGTATTAGTTATTAATGAGGATGGTTAATTGTGTCAAAGTTTAATGAGGGAGGGGACATTTGTGTCACGATTATGTAGTTTTTCTAAAGCTATCCTCATCTAACATATAAATAGGGTGGTCCACTAAACTCATTTTTCCATCCATTCCTCTATTCTTCTACTCTTGGTCGAAATTTTAGGGATCCCATGCAAGGGAACGAAATTTCGGACCATTCGGAACAGTGTTGGATCTTTTTTTGATCGAAATAGGGATCATGAAATGGAACCCGAAATTTCGTTACATTGTTTAGGACTTTAAGCTATTAGGGTTTAGGTTTTTAAGCTTTAGGCTTTAGAATATTATTTTCTTTGTGGTTATAGATAACGGCTCTCTTCTTTTGGTTGAAATTCTGGGATCCATGAAAGGAACCCGAAAATTTCTGGTCTCTAATTCGACACACAGGGTTCGGTTTCTCTTTTGTGAAATTCGGGATCCCATTGACCGGGAACCGAAATTTTTGCCTTTAGTTTGAGGCTTTCAGCTTTGGCTTTAGCTCTTAGGCTTTAGGCTTTTAAGCTTTAAAGTTTTAGGCTTTCGACATTTTTTTTCTTTGTTGTTATTAGATAGTTAATTTATGTGTGTTGTTCTATTGATGGTATATAATTGTGTAGGATAGGCTTCAAGTTGTGTAACACAAGCTTTTGTATTATTGTAAAATCATGTGAATAAATGGCTGATGATCAATGGTATAAAACTAAAAGATTTGAGCTAACTTTATTGGGGCCGTATCTTTATAATGGATTTGTCTCATCCCAGGAGCATAACGTACAAAACCCAAATGCTTACTGAAATCAATATCATGGAGTATTAATGATTAGTGATCAATGCATTTTTTCATGTGAATTCAATTCTAGTGAACTTTTTAGGTCTTTTTTTAGCATCCATTATCTCCTTAAACAACTTTATAGTTTCAGTTATTAAGAAAATCAAAGCTTTGCATTTTAGTTTTCCTAATCCTACTTAGAGGTCACTATATAATCACCAATTAGGATGTAAAACCCATCATTTTGTTTTGATTCAAGCACGTATTGCGATTTAATAAAGTGAATCAAGACAGGGACGGAGTCAACTCAGTAAATTACGAGTTAGGCGAGTAGGATACTAAGAACAAAACAAGAAAAACCATAATCAAACAGCCGTAACAACAATTCCTTAATGTATCCTACTCCCTTCCTCCTCATATCACAGCAATCTTACAACCACATCGTCAACCCATAACTTATTTGAACCCTTTAATTGAAATTACTGGATCTCGATTTTTTTTCTTTCGTGTTGTGCAACAACTCCGACCTTACAAGAAATACACGAATCGACTATCATCATAGGTATCTATAACACGCTTTTTAAAAAATAGATCTTCCAAGACAGAAAAAACTTTCTTTTATATTCGGTAATATATTGATTAGATTATATAACAATTCTGTTCAATCTATTTTGTTTGTTTTAAAGAAAACAAAAAAAACAAAAACTAGCGTGAGACATTTGGAAAGATAAAGGTTTGGTCGGAGTTTTTGACATGGCACTCGCCCCACTTGCCCCATACAAGAGCTTGCCGTTTGAATTTTTTTCATATCTCGCTGTGGAAAACGAGTTAGAAGAAGACAAAAAGTTTCGACTATTCGTTCCTTCGTTCTTTTAAAACAAACCAACCGGTAGATTAACAATATTTTTGTGGAGGGCTATGGTGATGTATTGATTTATGTTGTTGATGGCATTTTGGTTTGAGAGGATAATATTAGTGGATGGCAGGCGTTTGAATAAGAAGAGCAATTAGGGTTGAGGAGATTTATATAACTAAATATTAGGGATATCTATTTGGTACTGATATTTTTGTCTTGTAATTGGTCCCAAGGGTGCAATCCAATCGAAAATTATAATTTGGTTAGGTTGGAAAACGTTGTTGTTAAATGAATTATGGGTGTATAAAATTTCGCATGTTTTTTTTCTCCGTAGTATCATTTGTATATTTTTATTATTGTCTTGTATTTTATAGTTTGTCTATTCGTTTACTTTGAGCTACTACGAGTGGTGGTAGATATATTCACGATGTCGAACTGTAGATATGTAAATATGATTTGACAGATTTGATAAACATGTAGTTCCGAGAACAGTTTAAAGAATCACTTAATTTTTACTTATTCCTTTTCTTACGGATTATTTCGAAGTAGATGAATCATTAGCATAAAAACACTTAGATAAACCGTATGATCGCCACGGGTTTGCATGTTCAACAACACATCTAAACATTACACGGCCAATTCACAAAGTATACACAATCAGACTAACGCATTAACATTTTAACAAAATCATTATGCAAGCAACCACATGAGAAATTTTTTTGACACAAGCCGTGTGCATCGCACGGATCTGCATGCCTCATTCAACATAATAAGACTTATTTCGAAAAAAATTCTATGTTATCTTGCTTTCATTTATTTCCATTAAGATTTGAAACCTTTAGGTTTCTTATACTTTTGGTTTGTTGATTTACTTAAGCATTTTTTGAGACCTTTTGGTTATTAATTTTATTTGAAATTTTAGATTTTTACATGTGACTTTTAGATAATTTTTTGAAGTTTACTTGAATTTGGTTATTTTGATTTTAAGCGAAACCAAACAGAATTCTTATTTGGTGTATGGTTTAATTTTACGTGATCTTGGTTTGGTTTTAATTTTAAAAATTTCAAAACCGATGAACCGAACCATACAACCCACAAACCGAACTGATGAACACCCCTATATCGTTAAAAAAGGATGAAATGTAGCTGCTGCACCGTTGGAAGCTTCTTAATGAATATATGCGCAACACCAACACTTCACCAATGAGGTAAATGACTATCACCAAACTTAAATATCAATATACGTTCCTATACTTTTCCAATGTGGGACATAAATTCCTACCAAGTGGACAATTACAACTCTCTAAAAATGTTAAACATATCGATTTGTTGTGCAAATGCTTATATCTAATTTCGTATTAAATACATGAGTTGCTATATTATGAGCATGACGCGAGTGGTGGGGTGTGTTATTCGTTCAGGCTTTTGATAAAATGTTGCTTCGAAGTGTTAATTCTAGTAAGAACCCATTATATATATTTTTTCAGCCGGTCAAAAAAACTGTGTTTATAGTTTAAGTTTTATTACTTATATATATAGAGTGAAAACTAACATCAAACTTTGATTACAGTCCTTAATATTACAGTTCGAAAATAAAAATGCACCCGTACATTTCTAACCATGGTTCCGCCACTGAATATAAGATAAAAAGTATAGATCAAAAGATGATTAAATGGTTCCAACACAGTACGTATATAAGTTATAGAGGCATAAGTTAAATTACTATGAGGCACTAGACGAGTACCTAATCTAGTGGAAACATCAAGACTGGTCGATTTTGAGTGATTCAGTGCTAATGCTTACTACGTATTATACTAACCGAGAACTTGTACTCAATGGTGTGATAACATGTCCTTTTTCATGAATTCTTTTTACCTTGTGGCTATAAATTGTGCATCAGATCTTAGAAGAAGAGGACAATTTAGATAAATGGTTAGAACACAAAGACGAGGATTCAAATAATTGATATGTTTGAAAATTAAAGAATACATTTTTTGGATCTTTCGTACTTGTCAACATAATAGTGTTAGACAATGATAAAACCTCGTAAGTATAATCTTATTAATGACTACTTCCTCCGTCCTAAAATTATTGTCCTCCGACAAAAAACACACAGTTTAAAAAAAGTGCATTTATTACTGCTTTCTCTTTCTTACTTTTTGACAGAATGACAGTTTTACCCTTAGCTAATTAATTAAAGTCTTCTTTAAAGTTTGTAATAATAATTTCAAACAAGGGTAATATAGTAAACTTGATCAAACTTCTCAATCTATTTTTAGTAGTGGACAATTAAATTGGGACGTCCCAAAAAGAAAACGTGGACAATAAAAATAGGACGGAGGGAGTATTATTTATAATGGTAAAACCCTAATATCCAAAACACATAAACCGGGTTTGGGCCTAATTATTCACTAATACTCCCCTGCAGTCCGAGCGGCGAAATCGCGAAAGCTCGAGACTGGAGTAGTAAACTAGAAAAGAAGAAATAAAACAAAACAAAACATCAACGTAATAAGAAAAAACGAACCGGCTCGTGACCGAAGCACGAATAACAATATAAGATTGTGTGGATTTGTGACCTTAGCACAAATCACCAACACAAATCACGATTGTGTCGATTTGTGACCTTAGCACAAATCACCAACACAAATTACGAGATAAACCAAAGTATCCCGTACCAAAATAAACCAAAGTATCCTACCGAAAAATAAACCAAAATATTCTCTTAAAAAAACTTAAAAAGAGGTAAACCATTAAAAAGTAATCTAAAGATAAAAACTTAAATTGGACAATAGTAATAGCACAAGTGCCCTTTCTTCGGTTTCTTCTTTGCAAACAAGGATGAACAACTTCCACAAACAATCATGAAACTCGTCTCCCCCCTCTGATGCTCAAGTTTGCCATGTGATTGATGAGTTACACTTGATAATAAAAAGTAAGTGGATGGCAAATGAAACATCCGGCCCTCTTTCCATCGAGATATGGAATCAAGCCTTTTTGAATGTTCATGTTAATGAGTTAGGGTGGTTGTGGCTGAACAGAGTTATGGTGGAAGTGCCCTTTCTGATTCATATGCCTCATTGTTTCTTTTAATCGATGGATTGAGGAGGTTTGGGTTTGACGGGTTGGTATAGGGCAAGCGGCTCAACTTAGCCACCTAGGTCTGCAGATGAGACCCGCTCTGATATCATGTTAGACAATGATAAAACCCCGTAGGTATAATCCTATTAATAACCATTATTTATAATGGTAAAACCCTAATACCCAAAACCAACAAACCGGGCTTGAGCCTAATTATCCACTAATAAATAGGTAGGGGCAACTACATTTGTACCTTAAAGTTCAATATTACATGAGTTCATTCTCACTTTTGTAATTACGTGAATATTCTTCGCAATTTTTTGTAATTATGTATCCTTAGAAAATTTTTGTAATTATATGAATATTCTTCTTAAACTTTTAAATTCACATTTCTATTTCTAATTTATACAATTATGAGGATACCCGATCCATAGCACCGGAACTGGTCCGACCCATTTAAATTTTATATTATTAATTTTTCCCTGCCCGAACCGACTTTGCTCCATTCCTCCACTACATCAAAAACAGGTTCCGGTTACCAAATTTTCTAGCGACCACTAAAAGTGGTCGTTATAGGTTCACTAAACGACAAAAAATCCACTTTCACATCCCAGTTTTTGACCAAAACTTCTAACGACCACATATTAACTTCTAGCGACCAAAACTTCTAACGACCACATATTAACTTCTAACGACCAAAACTTCTCACAAAACGTGACCCACCCAAACCCATCTGGACATGTTTTGATTTTTTTATTAAAACCCGGCTCCATCATTTAATTGAACCACACGTGTCCTCCCACTTCACACATAGGAGTGTCAAACGGGTTATCGGGTCGGGTTTATCGGACGGTCTATCGCTTAAAAAATAAAAATTACCCCCGCTACCCACCCTATAAGTTTCGGTATCCGGTTCGGTCTATCGGTAGCGTGTTATCGATCATGCTAATCTCATTTCATAATTTTCTTTTTCTTATTAAATATACTACACAACATGAGATCAACTTGAATATTAGATAAAAACGACACTAATATCTCCTTTTGCCCGATATATAACGAACAACATAATGTATATTACGAATTGGTATTGAATGTTGTAGGCAGTAGGCATGTTACAGACTTTTAATGGTTTTTCTAAGCTTATTGAGTTTATCAGGTCAACCCGATAATAAATTAAGGGCAAATCGCATAAAAAGGTACTCATCTTAGGTTCAATGTCAATTAAAGGTACCCATTTTTTTTTCTTCTCAATTTAAGGTATCCATCTTGTTTTTTGTTGCAATGTTAGGCAATTAACAAGTTTTCAAGTTAAATTTCTAACGATCGTTTATTTTATTGTTGCATCATTAGTCCTTTATAGAATTTTGTTGAGATTTATTATTTTTTGATTAAAAAATTTAATTTCGAAAAAAATTTAACCAAAATTTTTTTTAAAAAAATTAATTTCGAAAAAAATTTAATTTTGAAAAAAGTTTTTTAAAAATTATAACCAAATTTTTTTTTTTCAAAATTAAATTTTTTTTCGAAATTAATTTTTTTTCTAAATTAAATTTTTTTTAAATGCTTGGTTAAATTTTTTTTCGAAATTAAAATTTTTTAAAAATTTTTTTTGGATAAATTTAAAAACAAAAAATTTTCGAAATTAATTTTTTTTTAATTTTTTAGAAATTAATTTCGAAAATTTTCGAAAAAAAATTTTCGAAAAAAATTTAATTTCGAAATTTTCGAAAAAAAATTTTTAGAAATTAATTTCGAAATTTTTTTTTTTTAAATTTAACCAAAAATTTTTTTTAAAAAATTTTAATTTCGAAAAAAATTTAATTTTGAAAAAAAAGTTAATTTTGAAAAAAATTCTAAATTTTGGTTATAATTTTTAAAAAACTTTTTTCAAAATTAAATTTTTTTAAAAAAATTTTGGTTACATTTTTTTTCGAAATTAAATTTTTTAATCAAAAAATAATAAATCTCAACAAAACTATAAAGGACTAATGATGCAACAATAAAATAAACGATCGTTAGAAATTTAACTTGAAAACTTGTTAATTGCCTAACATTGCAACCAAAAACAAGATGGATACCTTAAATTGAGAAAAAAAAAGATGGGTACCTTTAATTGACATTGGACCTAAGATGAGTACCTTTTTATGCGATTTGCCCATAAATTAATTAAGACCCTAACCCGACCTATCGAGTTTATCGGGTTGACCCGATAAACCGATAAGTTAAGTTTTGTCCCGAATCAACCCGACCCTATAAGACCTTATCGGGTTCGGGTCGTGTCGGGTTGACCCATTTGACACCCCTATTCACACATACTCGATCCTTCTTCCCTCACCCATTTCTTCTCTTTCTCCCCCCAACTTTCCTCACGGCAAGAGTTCAAATAAAATATCTTCTTATTGTAAAAAAGGTAGGACACAATTCCAACTGTTAGATTATGAGATCAAGGGTTAATATAGATTGTTACATTTTTGCAATTATTCTAACTTTCATTTGTATATTAAAAAACTAAGGGCTCGGTTGGTTTGTACATGGGTTTAGGATTAGGATTTGGATTTGGATTTAAATTTGGATTAGGATTTGAATTTAGATTTTTTTTTTGAACAACACTTTATTAAAAAACTAGCAAGAAGCTAGACAAATTAAAAAGTTACAAGATGAGGATTTTTTAGCCAATCAACCCAACTAAACGACACATTACATCTAAACCGACTCCAATAATAAGAATACGACACA
>BQNB010097434.1:2143-25389 GCA_026074375.1 Tanacetum coccineum | reverse complement strand
CTAAAGAAGTGTTTCTCCGACGAACCACTAGCTATCCCATTGGATGAAATTCAGATTGATGACAAGCTTCATTTCATTGAAGAACCGGCTACAATCCTGGATCGCGAGGTCAAACGTTTGAAGCAGAGCCGTATCCTGATTGTGAAAGTCCATTGGAATTTGTTGCGGTTGTCGTAAGGGACTTCTACAAGAAGTTTTACAACTCCCTAGGCAGTGTACCTAATCGTTGTAGTGTAGTATAGCCAAGACTCAGAAATGTTATCATTCTCTAGGGGAATAGGTTGGGAAGGCTTGATCACGGTCTAACAGAATTCTAAGGGTTGAGAGAAGATTATTTTTGTGTTTTTATATTTTATGAAAGCAGTAAATCATATGTTTGAGAGGTTTGGTTGGTTTTAGCTATTAAACTAAATAATAAACTAAGCTACTGGTGATAACAATATAATAAAAGATTGTGTTTATTTAATCATGTATTATCCTAGTTTGCTTCTCTAATGTTGTTTGCCATGGTCAACACTTGTTTTTTAAAAAACCAACCCCCCCCCCCCCCCCCCAAAATAATTTTTTTTTTTCTTTTATTTTTTTTTTCCCCCCCCCCCCCCCCCCCCTCCCTTCTTTTTTTTTTTTTTGATGATCTAGTAATTATTTACTAAGTCATAAACGAATACATGAACTCGCCAATCTATTTAATATTCCGTTAAGGCAACGCACAAGTAAGGTAGTATGAAGACTATTACAAGGCCCCTAAGAGTATATTAAATGTATTTGAAATATATTAAGAGTGGATCAACCATATAAGGGGCAAGGTAGTATGAAGACTGTTACCCGATGGTATCCTTTCTACACAATCATGTTTTCCTAGACATATCAACAGCGATACAGACAAAAGCTAGTTTTCTAAGACCTAACATGCATATTCATCACAAGAAGCAACACAAACTAAAGATCTACATTTAGGTTTCTTTACAACTCATAAATAAAAACATTAGAAGGTTTAGCAAGCATGTTAAAGATAAAGCAAGAATAGATATGAATCACACATCAAGAGTATTGAATGATTAGATGTCTACTGATTAAAACATGAATTGAAGTAAGTACAATAGGGTTTTGAGGCCCTAAAATCGTCCCTAACAGCTGCTAAACAAACTAGTGTTCGGCCCTTTCTTTTACTCTAAAGTTACACACTTAAAACCCTAAATACGAATTTGTATATATAGGAAACTCACTGTGACGGCGTCGCTTTTTAATTATGACGTCGTCATGAATAGAATATTCTAGATCTTGGGTTGGGTCATGCGAGCTGACGCCGTCATGAAAATGTTGTGACACCGTCATGGTAGGAATTGTGACGGGTCACGTGTTTTTTGTGACGCGTCTCAGCCTCTGAGTAGAAATTTCTTGAGAGATGTTAGTGTAGGGTTCTTCCCCCCCCCCCACCCTTCCCCCCCCCCCCCCCCCCCCGTATTCTTGGTTACCATTTTTCTCCATGAGTCAAGTTACGTGTATTTACTCAAATGCCTTCAAATGCTGATTACCTAAGAAGGAACAATAAGTACCTATTTTGGGCTTAAATGCAATGATTTTGGGGGTTAAAACGACCCCCAATAAGTGTATATATTGACAACTCACTCAACAATCACCCATTTCACTTACCTGATGTACACCTCATATTTACTTTGTTGTGATGTAGAGGCATTATGACACGTCGGTACTAGATTCACTCGCAGCTCCACCACACCACTCTCACCAGATCACCCACTTACCCATACTTCACCTACCTTGGTTCTATGTCTTTGTAGGACCGCACGTCTGGTCATGCGCATTCATCCCGCTATGTCTTTGGGTCTCTCGACCAGGGTGGCAGAGGCGACGACCTTATCAGATTCAGCTTTTCGTAAGAGGTATAGGTCCTCTTCTGAGTACATCAACCTTCACCTATGCTTCACAGTCTTCCATATGGAAGAGGTATAGAGGTACGTCTAAGCTCATATTAGATACGAATAATGAGGGGGATGATATAGGGGATGAGGATGGTGAGGAGGAGGAGGATAAGAGTTTAGATTTGGATAATGGGAGAGAGGGTACAGAGGATGAGGGTCCTAGTTCGGAGGGCGAGGGGTTAAGGTTAGGAGAGGATGAGGCTGCACCTGAGGGTCAACAGCAGGTAGCCTTGGTTGTGGATGCAGCCTTGGGTGAGCCTTTAGGGCTGGGTTTTGGGGCGCTGAGATGTCGTGAGTTAGTTGAGAGAGAGGGCGAGTTGCCCAGTACGTTTAAGGTAGGATAGGGTTCTGGGTCTGTGCCAGAGCCTGAGAGAGATGAGAGGGTGTTCACTTTTAGACAGCCCACTCTTATTACATGGGTAGATCTAGAGGATGGTAGAGCTTACATTAACATTCTTGCTTATGCACCACCAGCCCCACCTGTTTAGACATCGTCGTCTCCTGAGTGGTCATCTGGTTGATTGTCAATTTCACCATCACCTTTAGCAATTCCTTCACCCATTCTATCACCCGTGGCATCTTTAGCCATTTCATCACCAACAGCTTTAGCCGCTGCGGCTGAGGCTGAGAGTTTTATGATCGAGTTGGGGGCGCAGGTTGAGATGCAGCGGGGATTGATTCGCGATCATACTGAGCGTTGGGTGAGTTGTCACCTGCCTTGTTTAAGAGGTATGATAGAGATGTTAGGGAGTTGTTTACTTGATCAGGGGAGGTTATGGATGAGATCTTTTTGCAGAGATATAGGCTTAGGAGTTTAGAGCAGGGACAGGAGAGAGCAATTGTCACTTTTAGTACCCTTTGGCGGCTAGTGTTAGCCTTAGAGGTATGGGCGAGTCAGACTGATGCACAGAGGGCGGCTCTGTGGCATGCTATGTATGATGTTCGGATGGAGAACCATGAATTGAGGTTACGGCTTGTTGAGGAGAGGCGTAAAAAAATAGAGTTGGCAGATCGTGTTGCTAGATTGGAGAGGAGGCAGGAGTCTGGAGGAGAGTAGTAGGATATTAGTTAACTGGTTGACATTTTTGTACATCATTAAACTGAGTGGCATCAGTTAGTGTCGGATCTATAGTTAGGAAAAGTTTTGGTAGTAATAGTATTGAACTGATCTTATTCGGTCAATATGTGGAAACTAGAATGGGGGGGGGGGGTTGAATAGTGTACACGTTTGTTTTACGTTTTAAAAGTTTACTTTCAAAAATGTTTAGATCTGAGTTATATGTTTAACCTATTCACATTTGAACAAGCCAATATCTATCTAAAATAAATAGATAACAAATTATTATGCAAGAGATAAGAAAGAAACACAAAACCAAGACACCAAGATTTTATAGTGGTTCGGCTACGAAGCACCTCTTCGCCCTACTCCACTCCCCGAGTATCTGACTCAAGATTTCACTATGTCAACAAGCTCCCTTTAGGCGGAGAAAACCGTTTACACGTCGCTTACGTTATTTTTCGACACTAAGCTAAATGTCGAGTCCTAATCTTAGCTAGAACCATTTACACTTACACAAGATATCATCTATCAGATCTAAAAATATCTGATATCACCACAATACCACAAGATATTTACAAAGAGGTTGGGTACTTTAGAAGAAAAGAGGAGAGATCACTAATTAACACTTTATTTCTTGACGAATACGAGTGTTCTTCTCTTGCACTTGAATGAGAGGGAAGAGATGAGAAGAAGAGATTAGATCACTTGAAACAAGATCTAAGTATGTTAGTGATCAAGAGTTTTAGTGAGAGAAAGAAGTTTTAGAGAGAGAAAGAAGAGACTGAAAAATTTCGTGCAAAAAGGAATGATTTTCAGCAAGGGGTGGACATTTATAGACAGGAAAAGCCAACGGTAACTGGCGGCGGTCCTATATATATAAGGGGGCCACCAGGCCTATAAGGGGGCCGCCAGTAGACTTCGCTCCCTTTTTTGTCTTTTTGTAGGGAATGTTGTATCTGGTATAGAAGCTTCCGTTTTGGGGGGAAAATTTGAATTTCAAATTTTAAGTTTTAATAAAACTTTTCTTTTAATTAGAAAATATTTTGTATAATTAATTTTGTGAAAATCTTTTGTAAAAATGTAATGTATGAGAGAAAAATATTTTCTTGATCACTAATCATGCTTAATGATTTTTTTGTTCATACCTTAAGTGATTACTAATCTTAGAAATGGAATTTTACGATTAATAATTTGTAAACGTTTAATTTTATCGTAAACGTTTTTACATTTTGTTATTATCAAAACGTTGAGAGGTCGAAAATCATAAATAACATTTTTAGGACAGTATTTGTATGAACAATCTCCCCCTTTTTTGGATGATGAAAAAATATTAAACTCATTTTTGTATATAAATTAACTTTCGTGACACATGATAATGAGTTTGGTTCCATTTCTCCCCCTTTTTGTCGAATTCAAAAGGTTTGATCGGTCGTGTTGGTGTAGGTAGAAAGAATCGAGATATCAAGAATGCCCCTTGATTTGTGCTCCCTTTGTTCGGGGCACAAGGATCGATTTACAAAAATTGTGTGATACAAAACAAGATTAGAAATACAAGTGCAAGACAAAATATCTTGTAAAGCAAACATTATATGTAATTCACCATAAGAGAGTTTCTTCAACCAACATAAAAACTCTACAATTGCAAAATGCATACTATTAAATTCATACAAACCATGAAATAAAAAAACTAGATTAATACGAGAAATGACAAATTCATACAATATTGGTTGAAGGCAGTTAAAATAGAAAGTAGATTATCATAGGGACATAATAAGGCATAAATCTACACTAGTAAACTTTTGAAAAGTAGAAGATGTCATAATCAAAAGATGAAAGATCGATTATTTAGGTAGATTAATCATAAGAGAAAGATTAATTAAAAAGGGAAAAAGAAGGGTTTGGTGACACATAAGTTGGAGGGATACGGGTTGGAGGTATGGGACGGGTTAGAAGAAAGTGAATGAAGTTGATTTCATTTCTCAAGGAGTGGAATTGGTGTCTAGAAAACTTGCAATAATGACAAAATCTTGAGTGAAATTTAACTTGAGCATGAGAAGGAGGATGAATTTGTTGTGGTGGTGGTAAAGGTGGTGCATGAAGGTAGAATTGGATGGATGGTGTGTGAAACAAGGATGTGTAGATGTTGTGGTGTTGATTGATCATTGTTCCTTCTTAAGGGTTTGTATGTTGGTGTGAAGAGATTGTATGTAGACTCTTGGAGGGATGTGAAGGTGAGTAATTATGGAAAGGAGCTGTGTTTTTAGAGTGGATGTTTTGCGTTTCTAATCTTGTATATCGACATTCTTCGGTTTTCTTAAGAGTTAAATTGGTGGTTTGAGCAAAGAATTGAGTGAAGAAGAAGGAATAGGATGAAGAAGGTGATGGTGGTAGTAAGGTGTGAGGATTTTCATGATTTAAAATAATGCAAATGGCTAAATGGCAAAGATGTGTGGATGGGAAGAGAGATGCCAAATTAAGGTTTAGCCAAACATGGAAATGACAGCTTGAGGATGTAGGTAGGAGGGTCAAAGATACAGAAAAGGGGTAAACTTATAAATTTTCTTTCCTCTGTTGGCGTCACATTTACAAGGTGGTCCCAATATATTGGGGGACATCATGGTATTTAATAGGGGGCCGTTTTCTGCGTAAGAATGGTTTACTTTCATAGTTTTTACTTTCTTCTTAAGTTCCAGTGATCTCGCTCTACCAAATTTAAGAATCCATATTTAATAGCAATATTGTAGTCCTAAACTAGCATGCACATCATTTAGCAAATAGTGTCATTGTTCGCATGTCACATTCATAATCATTTTGCTAATCATAGAGCGTTGATAAAGTGGGGAAAATCATCCAAGTCAAATGCAATTGTCACTTGCCATTACTAGTCCTGATAATAGAAGGATATAATATATTAATCAAGAAAGATAATAATAATAATAATAGTTTCTTAGTAGTTGCCCCAACATGTTCACTTCCGTTTTCCACCCATCATGTTCTTGAGAGCTTGTCCAATTGACCTTAACCCTTCCCGGTGAACATCTCGTTGTTGTGTTTAAAGATTAATAGTTCTGGAGAGATGGGTATTCAAGTAATGACTTTCATAAGGAGGGTTATGATGGACTCTAGAAACAACATTGGACAATGAGGAGATATTTTAAGACGAAGATGAGGAGTTGGAATGAAATGATTTATCATCATCTTCATCAATAGGATCATCCAACGGATGAGATGAGGATGGATGATTTAGAGTGGTGGAGGAGAAGCTAGCATTTGACTCACGAGGTCTTTTCTTGCCACGATCTGATCGCGTCTTTCGCTCATAGTGAGGAGCGAGGGGATGCATGACTCGATCATGTGAGATATATAGATCAATTGCTAGCTCAGGAAAGACAGACATAACATGTTTGAACAATCTAGTCAAAAGCATTCCGTAAGGCAAGAGTTCCTTAGGTTTGCTTCGAGTCTTTTCTATTCTTTTGAGAACAAAGAATGCTAGATTGTATCGAGTGGAGGTTTCAATGCAATAAAGCATATGACAAAGGTCAAGCGAGTGAATGATCCTTATAAAGTAGATAAATGGCGTTTTCACGAATGATATCAACCCATGGTTTCATATGAGGTTGAATTTCTTGAGTTAAGATTTCATTTTTGTTGACGACAATAGTTTTCTTGTTTTTAGTACGAGTGACTTGACCTTATCTAGGAATTTGAATAAAGGACTTGACGACACTTAGGGATGGAAGAGTGGTTTTATAATAACCTTTACTAGTAACACTTACTGACAAGTAGTCGAGTGACCACATGTCGGTGTGTATGTGCCTTGGACCTTTGGAATGGTATTCTTATGATTGACCGAATTTCACAAGTGTGAGAGAGAATGAGACTATTTGTATAACAAAGTTGACCACAAAATAACCCGTGGAGTCATAATCAAAAGTTAATTGACTATAAAACTCGAGAACAAAACGAGGAACAATTTGTTCGTTTAAGTTTAACAAACAATCAAAGTCAATCGATTCAAACTTAGCATAGATATGACTCATTTTTTTCAAAGTTTTGACTCACAACCCTACCCTCATGAAAGTATCATTTTTCAAGATTTGCAATTGTGTTTCTTAAGGGTTGATTAAATTCACTTGATATGAGTGGAATGTAGTTTCGAGTCTTTTGATGATCTAGTGAGGTAATTGGAGGCATTGTTACCTAAAATAAAACAGTTAAATCACACTTTAATATCTTACATATGTGTTGGTATTTTGAGTTCGTGCCTAGTGTGTGCCTGGATGTAACAAATGTGGAGTAACTATTAACTCGACCTAAACATAAAATCCTAAGAGTTAATCCAAACGCTCCTTAGTTTGATTTTGCTCATCCAAACAAGTCGAGAAATACATATGAATTATGTATCTTGAAATTTGTTCATGAGATCATTATGCATGTGTTTGAAAACATTTTTAGGTTGTATTAACAATACATAACAACAATTTTATTATGTTCCTAACGTGAGTGATTTGAAAATAAAATTAGGGTTTTGGTTCAAAATTAATTTTTCAACAAATTCACAAGTGTATGCAAATCCTATGTCTACGGGAAGCATATTAGTTATACATTGTATCATAGTAGTCCTAATTGTATGAAATTGAATGAAAAATCAAAAATCCCCAATTTTAATTTTTGGTGTTCATCATGAACCCTAGACTCAAATTGAAAGAAAATAGATGAAATGACTTACAATTGATGATTTTTAAGATGTTATGAATGATTTTAAGTGTTGATTTTATCTTTAATTTGTGTTTTGATGGGTGATTTTGAGTTTTTAGGTTGTTTGAGCCGTGTTCATCACTTGCAGCATGAAGGGGGGTGTTTGTTTTTGTGGTTTAAATTTTTTTGACTAAGTGTTTAATATGGGAGTCTGCTTATCGGTAAGGTCCCTAAACGACCAATGAAATAACCAACAATCAACATAAATACACCAACATTAACCACCAACACACCCCCCCAACAACCCACAAATTATTCCATACAAACAACAAACACCAATATCAAAACATATTTTTTATCACCAACCCAAACATCACCTCAACCACGTAGAGCTCGTTTTGTCTTGGACCTTACTCCCAATCACTCCTAATATAGTAGAGGGTCGCCTGTGTGTATGGGGGACGCCCTCGTAAGAGGTTTTGGATCTTAGTTTTTGACGAGAATTTTTACAAAGAAGAGTGACATCTTAATTTTCATTTCGCGAATTAAAAATGCTTAAAGTACTTCAGATGAAGTATTCAAGTTTTCACGATACAGAATGGAACACGGACTAGAATTGAGATAGAAGAAGGAGAAGCAGACTAATATGATTTATGGAATGTGTTCCATCATTCCTAAACCAAGACGTAGATAGTTAAACGATTCACGTTTAAGGGGTTTAGTAAGAATGTCGGCGATGTTGTCGACAGACGGCACTTTTTCAATTGAGATATGTCCTTTCTGGACATTATCACGAAGAAAGAGGTGACGAATTTCGATGTGTTTGGTACGAGAATGTTGCACCGGGTTTTTACTAAGGTCAATCGCGCCTTTGTTGCGCACATGATGGGAACGTCGTCGAGTCGTACATCGTTCGTCGCTTAAGTGCTTGTTTCTTCCAAAGGGCTGTTGACAGCCTTCTCTGGCGGTTCGTTATTCCGGCTTCATGTAGCTTAGATTAGCAAGAGAGGTTTGTTTCTTCGAGAACCAAGATGTCAAACAACATCCCACGAATGTACAAATATCGCTAGTGCTCTTTCGATCCACATAATCTCCCGCATGATCAGAGTCGGCATATACTACGGTTTCTATGCTGGTACCCTTATGATACCATAATCCTAAGTGCGTAGTACCTTTAATGTATCGGAAGATACGCTTAACCGTTTCAAGGTGAGAGGTTTTGGGAGCCTCTTGGAAGCGGGCAAAAAGGCAGACACTAAACATGATATCGGGCCTACTTTCCGTTAGATATAATAAACTACCTATCATGCTTCGATACTTGGTACTATCTACTGACTGGTATGTGTGTAATTACACATACATTTTACTCAATAAAACGACCTTAAACGACCAAAAACGCACACAAAATGCCATAAATATGCTTGTTTTTGTGTTTGTACTGGTGCAAGGTACAGACATTATATATTATTTCCTAAAGGTCAAAAACGATTTGAAACTATTATATAACACAACGAAATAGCCAAACCGGATAAAACCGAGCACGGAATTGGAAAGAACGCAAAAAACCGAGGCCAAAGGTACAAAATGATTAAAAACGGAGCTAAAACGGACATTTCCGGATCGACTCGACAACGTTTAATAAAGTCAAGACGAAGTCAAAGTCAACCGCAGGATACGGCATTGGAAAGGGCATTGAAAACCGAACCCGAAAACCTAAATTGTCAAAAGTGGGCCCACCCGTATCCAAATCCTAGTGGCCGGGTCTGCCCCCACCTATTTTTCTAAACCACACTTTTTTAATACATAAGCCCAAAATCCTAATTCCCTTTTTTTAACATACCCGGCCCATTACTTAGCCCAAAACCAAACCCAAGCCACTTAACAACCGTTACCCATTGCACCCTTACACCGTTAGTCCCTTAAGGACTGACGGTGCAATCATTTACAAACTACAAGGGCTTAACTTGCCAAACAAAGGACTAAACTTGCAAGATCACTATAAACCTTGAGGGACTAAATTTGCCCATTCCCCAAACTTTCACCCATGCTCACCCTTATAACTCTTTTTTTTTCTTCCCGCCAAACACAAACTCATCCATCCCTGTCACCATCACCCTCGACCACCACACATAACCTGCCAAACCACCAACCCCATAACCCATGTGCTTCATAAGGTCCCTCCCCCCCATTTTCATATGCTTTCCAGACACGTTGGCAATCCCAGGGAATTTGATTGGTGGATGGAAATCAAGGGCTAGGATTTAGAGCTTGGAGAGCAAGAAGGATGGATGGCCAGGATGAAGCTTTGAGCTATCTCACAACAAAAACATAAGAAACACATAATGGGAACCTTGGCTTCTTATAAAAAGAAAGAAGACAGAAGACAAAAACAACTAGTGTAACTAGGAGTAGTGTAGCATAACTTATGGTAGCTTAATTTTATGTTTTCAAGTTTTTAAATACTGTAATTTACTTTTAATGTCATGTAACTTTTTTTTATGAATGAAAATTTTTAGTACAAGTCTTTTTATAAAAACTGTCTTTTATGCTTTTGTTATCGATCATTGATTTCGCTACAAGCGTTAAAGTATGTTTAAATATTGTTAAAACCTAATTCTTGATGCTTATTTAGTTCATATTTGGTCACGTATTCAAACAATCTTACTTTCAAAATCAATTTTCAGTTTTAAAATGCTTAAAACTAATTTAAAGGGGTGTTTGGGTCAAGCCTATAAAACAGGTAAAAAGGGTTATAAAACCATTTTGGGTCAATTAGAGCAGTTTAAGCAACCTAGTTTTATGGTAGTTTGATTAGTCTTTTTTTACTCACTCAAGTTAAGAATTTGTTTTAAAGAAAGCCCTATATTTTATTATTTAGAGTAGTTGTCCATAAGTCGTTGTGTTAATATTCTATTAACTATTATATTTTTGATTGTTGTTAAAAAAGTTGTTTCAAGAGTTGGTTTATGCTTCATCTTGAGTAAAAATGCAGTAGGAAGAGTAGTGGTTATGTGTGCATTGTCTTTGTGGTTTTGATTTATAAAATATGTCAAACCTACTATGAAGCCTTAAAAGTCATTTTTTTAATCTTAGACTTCAGATAGTAAAATTAGGATTTAAGTTTTAAAAATTGGTTTGCAAGTAGTTTAATAGGTAATATTAATCTATCTTAGCTAGGTTTTACATTTAGTCTTAGTTTGCTAGCTTATTTTTAAGCCCCAAAAGTGTTCTTTGTAGGCTGTTTTTAGCATTGTTGGCCAAATTGCTTATCTATTTTTCTTAACTATTTATCTGCTTATGTCCTTTGCTTTTTGCTTGCATATGCTTATTAGATGTTGCTCGTTATCTGTTTCAGCTTATTTACTTTTACATTTTGCTTATTAGTCATTAAAAAGCCATCAGTTTAAGCCTTTAAGCCCTTAATTATATAGCATTCTGTCTTGACCTTTTAAGCCTTTTCTAGTTCATTGTAGTTGCTTGTTTTGTATCTTTATGCTTATTAGGTTTAGGGGTTAAGTTAGTTTTCAGCTTATTGCTATTTTCAGTGCTTATTGAGTTCTCAAAAATCCAAATCAATGGCCATTTAACATGTTTTTCCTTTTAAAAACCTATTGTCTACTGATCCGTTAAGATTCAACCTTTAATATATACAGTAAATATATACAAAATATACTTATAAATATATAAGAATGAGGGTAGGAATCAAAAAATCACAATTATAATAATTCGGGAGTATGATTCCCGGGTCGTTATCCCCGATGAGGAAAGCAATTGAAAATCGAGAGTCATTTTGAGAATCGATGCTTGAATGGAGTAAGATGATATAGGTTTTTCTAACTCGAAAAATTATGGCAAAAAAAAAAACCAACAACCATACTAAAATAACAAAACAAAAAAAACTTAAAAACACTTAAGGGAAGACAAATTTTAACTAAAATCGCAAAACAGGAATCCTAATAGGGACCTAAAAACCCTAAATTATTAAAATTAAGCCTAAAATGAACTTTTTGGTTTTTATAAGACTTAATTGACTAAAAAACTAAAACAAAGAAAACTAGACTAAAAACGAAGGAGATTTGAGCTTGAAAACACTAAAAACGTGAACGGGAATGAATCCCGTTCTTTAAAAATTGAAATTTTGCAATTTAAACCCTATGGAAGCAAAACTATTTTTTTTAGAAGCTATATGTTAAAAGAAAATTTTCTAAAAAAGAATTATATTTTTTTGACTTTTTTATGAATTAAAAACGATTTTAATGAAATTAAATGATTAAAAATACTAAACTATTTATTAAAATTCTGAAAAAATTATGAAAAGTAGATTGAACAATGTAGAATCTAAGAAAATTAAACTCGGGAACTCAGCTTATCAAATAAGCTAAAACAGCTTATTATACTAAAAGGCTAAAATGTGTATAAAAGTTAAGTAAGGGGATGGCGATTGCTTGATGGACAGATGCTGGTTGATTCCTAACGGATGAGCTAGTGTAGCACAATGGTTAAGGGTATGGGATAAAAACACTTGGTGAGGGTGGTAGAGGTCTCGGGTTCGAGTCTTGCTCACCCGGGGCTTCCCACTATCCCAAGTGTTTTTGTTTTGGCCATTTTTATTTACAACTTTTTTAAGGACAGAAAAATAAGCACTTTTTAAAAAGACACTAATTTTATTAAGCACAAATAAGCTCTAATATAAGCTAAACAAGGCAGAATAAGCTTAAACTCTACTAAGTTCTAAAAAACTAACTGTTTGCATTTTTTAAAGAGAATAAGCAAATGAAAATGACAAATAAGCTAAAACAGACAATAAGCTATGTCTAAAAAGCATATAAGAACAAAAATAAGCAAAAATGATAAAGCATAGACCAGAAAAGCCTAAAAAAGGCTTTAAATCACTTAAAATTCACACTAGACGCATTAGCTCAAATAAGGCTTATGGCAAAACCAAATAAGCTAAAATGTGTTTATACTAACCTTAATAAGCTAAAATAAACCTAAATAAGCAACAACAATAGGGCGATAAGCTAAAATAAGCAAAATAACATTTAAACCAAAAATTGGCAGACAAACAGCAAAGGGGACACTTTTGAGCAAGAAAATAAGCTCAAAGGTGGATCCTTATGGCTAAACAGCTTATACCCCTAAAAAGCTTAAGCAATAAGCTATAATTATCAGCAATCAAAAGAGAGTTTGAAACAAAGAGAAACCCTTAAAAAGCTTAATGGAAAAAGTGCCTTGTTCAGTTTTTATAATACTTAGTAAAAAAAAAAAAAAAATACCTCTTCCTCAAATGTAAAAAACCAAAATAAAATAAAAAAAAAAAAAAAAATAAAAAAATGAAAATACCTATAAAAAAAATTTCAAATTTATACAAAATACAATTTTTGAGCTTAAAAATAAGTCTTCAAACAGATCCTTATGAACTTTTAACCACAAAACATATTGAGTTTGGACATCATAGAACTTATAACAACAATCAGAAATCATTTTGAAAACTGAATAAGCCACAATGATCAAAAGAAAAAACTGAAATTTTCAAATCTCAACCCTTAACAACCTTTTGTCAGTACTCAATGAAATCAAATGCACAATGCAAGACACTTAGCCTACTTGCATAAAACATTTAAACATGCATATCAAACACAAAAATAAGCTGCTAAACTAGACTTAAGCAAATAAGCTACATAAACAGCTTATAACTTCTCAGAATCAAAACACATGAAGAAATATCTTAAAAATGAGTTTTAGACTTTGAAAACTTTTTAAAAACAGCTTAATACCTCTTAAATGGGCTTATTAAAGTTAGCTTAGTGACCCAAAAGAGTTTTTAAACCATTTTGACCCGTTTGACCCACTGTCCCAAACACCCCTTTAAAAACAGTTTTAGTACATTTAACTTGATAAAAGCTTTTTAAGCTAAAACTCTTCAAAGACCAGATAGTAAACAGCTTATAACAAACTAAATGAACAAATATAAGCAATCAAATAAGCCAGAATAATAAGCTAAGACACTATGCTATTATTTTTTGGTTTTTTCAACTGTTTTATGAATTTAACAAGCAAACTATGATATAAACTAACTAATAAGCATATTAAGCACTATATGACTAAAATAAGCAGAATAAGCAGATCTAAACTAAAATAAGCATATAATAAGTAGATTAAACAGATTAAAGCTAATAGTGTAAATTTAAGCTTAAATGTAAAGAAGAAACTTACAGGAGCCTTTGCTCTAAACAAGGCTAAGATTAAGCTCAAATGAGCTATCAACAAGCTCCAGCTTATCAAGTGATAAGCTGGTATTGTCCTGGAAACCCATCCATGTTTGGTTTCCCTTCCATTTTTCAAGCTAAGGTAATTTAGGGGGTGAATTTGTTTGAGTAACGCTTAGTAAAGCTTTGATGGCTTTACTGAGTAAAAAGCTAGCTTATGAGTAGATTTAAGAGCTTATTTAGCTTAAGTGAACAAAAAAGAGCTTATTTAACATTTTGCATAAAGGTAAATTATGAAAGGACAATTGAATTAAGAATAAACTTTAATTTTTATTAATAGAAAACTGATTACAACTTGAAAAGGAGATTACAAAGACAGAATTAAAATTACATTTAATTGAAAATAAGCTAAAAATTATATTAAGCTAGTGCTAAAAGCTGGAAAAAGAAGATTAAGCTAGATATCCATGTGAGAAAGGAAGGTCTTGTATTTATAGGCTTGGGAGAAGGATCTAGATCTCTGCATTCGCTCCTCCTTGATCTCTAAATCTAGGCCCTTCAATTCTTGCAATCATTGGATCCTTATTCTCATCCGTAGGATCAAAGTGTGAGCACACGGAATGCCAGCGTGGCATTCCGTGTGTCAGAGGCTTTGTACTTCTTTATCAAAGGATTTAGTGTAAATTTTCATTCCTTGTGTGTTTCTTTAGGATCCCGCGTGTCATTCCCTTTGTAAGCTTGACCAATCAGAGGCTTTGGGTTTTTTTTTGGTTGTGTGTGTGCCCGTCCCCCCCCCCCGAGGGGGTGGTGAGTTTCCTTTTGCTGACATGATGCTTAGTACTCAAATCTTTGTTCCACGTCATCAATTGGGATTTACCTTTTGTTTTTGAAGCAGGGTAAATCGAAAGAGATGATGAATAGTAACAAATGGATTCCCGCGCCTTTTTATTTTTATAACTCGTGTTTGAATCATGGGGGTTGTTTTTGTTGACCCTTGGGCAGGGTATAAAGTTAATGGGTTAGGGTGTGGTGTGGGCTTTAGTTATAAAGGTTTGTTATAAAAGGACTTAAGACCGTTAGTCCTTTATTAATAAAGGCTAAACGGATATTTGATTAAATAATTATTGTTTTCTGTTTTCCTGTTAGGGTTTTTGTGAATATGAGTTAACAATAAGGGTTTTTATGGTATTTTGAGGATTGTATCTTTATGAATTTGACCTATGGTTTGACCTAAGGGTTGACTTTGATGACCTTTTGCTAGAAACTTCCGGCTCTTGTGCACTTTTCCGTTCCCGTGTCCGTGCTTGTCCGCTTTGACCGTTTTTTTGTGATTTTTGCACTATTCCGTACTACACATTCTCATACAACCAAAATACATTAATACAAATATTTATTTTTTTATGCAAAATTCTTGATAGTTAAGGGCTATTTTGGTTATCTATAAGGATATGTGTTTTCTCTCACATCAAATATCCTCAAACTTATGTGATTGCATGTTCCTCGCATATCTTATATGCTCTAAAGCCAAATACCTCAAAAACTTCCCCAAACTAAATCTTTGAAAAGTAGCAAAGACATTGTGGGGAGAGTTAAGAAATCACAAGCTTTAAAACACCCCATTTCCCCATTTTCAAAACTTTTTTCATTTTTTAGTGTACATTACTAGTATATTCGACTTTCGTTATTTCATAACCGTTAGGATCATAGAACAAGTTGCATTTCGACTCCGGGGTGATTGCTCCCAAAAAGGATAAATTCATCGTCCCCGACTTTTCACTTGTCCAAACCAAGCTTAAAACGAAATCACAGTTAAATATCAGTAAAGATGCTAACACTACTCATATTTGTAATTTGTGAACTTTCACTCCCGACAATTATTATATCTTAGTGAATGTGCTATTGAATTTCACGTGGTTCAGTTTTGCAAAAAATACTGTTGCTTCACGTTCTTTTTTTTTATATCCCGAGAATAATGAGTTGAGGCAAGTTATCCCATGTAGCGACTTTCGTCTCGGCACATCCCAACCTTGCGGCTAAGTGACCAGGCTTTTGACACCCCACAGAGACTAGTATCGGGACTAACGGACCTTAGGTTTCAAAAACTCTCAGGTTTCCCGAATATACATAGCTTAAAGACTTAAAATAGAATAGTCAAAGTTCAAAAGCATATTTGAATTTAACAAAAAGAAATCTATTTATTAATTCAAACTTAATATTAAACATTTATGCAATTGTACCTTTTAGAAGGCTGCAACATCGGTTGTGAGTCGGCAAGAGGTAGTAAACTTTTATCAGCCCACAGTTTATATTTATTATATATATTTTTTATCATTTTATCATCATTTTTTTATATTACTTTATATAGAGAAGACTTCTTTTTGAAAAATTCAAGTATAAGTTTGAACTAAGACTAAAACTTTTGCTATATACTACATAAAAATTGTTGATTTAAGTTTAATCTCCAAAAATAGCACGTATATTAGTCCGGTTAAGAGCTTATGGGAGAAAAAGCCACAAATTACATACGTGAGCTCTTAAGATTTCCAACTAATCCTTGTTTAGCATCCTACTCATACTTAACTCTATCATTTTTCGTTCTTCGCGAAAATCCGTGAACGCTTAGCCTAAAAGTTAAGGAACAAGCTAGAGCTCAACACGCTCGATCGGGTCAAAATTTATTCTTATTCTACCCAGCAGGAAAGTCAAAATTATGACAAAACACTTATTTTATTTTGAAAATTTTTAATTTTTTGTGGGAAAACGGGGTACGTGAGAACAACGACTGCAGGCATAATCAAATCGATAGATCCCCCCATACTAGAATTAAACATAGTCCTCAATGTTTTAAGAAGGGTCTCTATGTAAATCCTAAGCCGTTTATTAAGTATACTTAAAGATAAACGTTAGTCGACAATATTAGGATATTTGATTTCCCCAAACTAATGGCAAGCAAAGGCTAGGGAGCTCAAGTGGACCGGGACAAAACACCGAACACGAGAGTCTTCAGAAATTTTTTTTGTACAAAAATCACAAGCACAAACAACAAGAAATTAGAAGAGTTCAAGCCTCCTCACATCACAATAGAAATAAGAAAGAAAATAATAGAAGGATAAGCATGGGGTGCCTCCCACGAAGCGCTTGTTTAGGGTCACTAAGCTTGACCCAATCCTCGAATTCATTTGTCCTTGGGGAAGGTTTGGAGATCCGAGACAACCAATTTTGGTATGTCCCCTCCAAAGTAGTGCTTGATTCGATGATCGTTCACCTTGAAATTTGGCCCGAAGTTTTGAGATAACTCAACGGTGCCATATGGAAAGACATGGGCAATGGTGAACGGTCTGGACCAACGGGATTTTAACTTGCCCGAGAACATCTTCAATCTAGAGTTAAAGAGGAGGACTTGATCACCGACGTTGAAAACGCGGTTTTTGATCTTTGAGTCATGGATCCTCTTTGTTTTCTCTTTATAGATCAAAGAGTTCTCATAGGCATGATCACGAAGTTCATTTAGTTCATTGAGTTGAACTTTACGGTGATCACCCGCGGTCTCAAGGTCAAAGTTTGCATGCTTCAAGGCCCAGTAGGCTTTGTGCTCGAGCTCGATCGGTAGATGACATGCCTTTCCGTACACGAGCTTGTATGGGGTACACCCGATGGGTGTTTTGTAAGCGGTATGGAAGGCCCAAAGTACGTCATCTAATTTATCCGACCAAGAGGCACGGTTCTCGCCTACGGTCCTTTCAAGAATTCGTTTCAAGCCACGATTGGATACCTCAACTTGCCCACTTGTTTGTGGGTGATACGCGGTGGAGAGACGGTGAGTAACTCCGTATTTAAGCATGACCTTTGCAAACTGGTCATTGCAAAAATGGGTTCCGCGATCACTTATGATAGCACGAGGGGCACCGAATCGGGCGAAGAGAGATTTAAGAAATTTGCAAACAACTCGGGCGTCGTTGGTGGGGAGCGCTTTCGCTTCAACCCATTTTGACAAGTAGTCGACCGCCACGAGTATATATTTGTTCCCTCGTGAAGACGGGAACGGCCCCATGAAATCGATGCCCCACACGTCAAAGATTTCGCAAACTTGGATGGAATTTTGAGGCATTTCATCACGTTGCGAAATTTTTCCTTGACGCTGACAAGTGTCACATCGGGTGACCAAGTCATGGGCATCTTTGTAAATCGTGGGCCAATAAAATCCTGAGTCAAAAACCTTTTTGGCGGTGTAGTTGGCACCGTAATGTCCCCCGGTGGGTCCACTATGGCAAGCTGTGAGGATGTCAACAGCTTCTTGGCCTGCAACACACCGCCGGATCATTTGATCCGCACATATTTTGAACAAATAGGGGTCGTCCCAAAAGTAGTGTTTAACATCCTTGAAAAACTTGTTCTTTTGTTGGGACGACATCCCTTTAACAATGAAATTCCCCGCGTGGTAATTTGCATAATCGGCAAACCACGGGGTACTTGAGTCACCACGAGATCAATTTTCTCTTTATTGCTAACTGTTTCATTACAGGATAATTTAAAGATGGAGATGGAGATGGAAATTCCCAGTTCCAGAGATATCAAGTGAATAACCGAATGCTCAGACACGACCTACACTTGTTATGAAGTTATGAAAGACCTCATAAAGGTGTCAAAGCTTCCGCAAACTCTGATATCGTGTATTTCCACACAAGTGCACAAGATGGCGATCCATTACAAGATGATGTAAGATTATGTTTGGGTGATGATCTCAAGAAAGCTCAAGATCACAATCAAAGACAAGTCAAAGATGAATCAAAAGATCACTACCCCAAATGTACAAGATATCAAATGTCTACGAGCTAAAGACTGAAGTGATTAAGTTTATTATTTTCAGGGGTGACCTCCCTTAGGGGGAGATTGTTAGATATTAGAAAAAGACTCGGTCACCCCGTGTATTTTACTGTTTATTATAGCTCGTAGTTTAATAGTTAATCGTATGACTTTTGGTATTAAGCCGGGTACTAATACCCGATATATTGTAAGAACTATAAAAGCCTCTTCTAACTTGGGAAGAGGCAAGCTAGTCATTTATTTCATTTACACTTTAACACATACACTCTCTCTAGAAAATATCTCTCTATGTGTTTCTCTCTCTAGAAACTAGCCAGATCCAAGAATCATAATCCGGGCCGTGAAAGATGATATCATATAAAAGTTCTCAAATTGCCATAAACTGGCACCCAAATTCGCTCAACGAAATACAATTCGCCATATTGTTTTTCAAATTGTTTATCCAATCCTTTTAACATTTATGCTAAAATGTTGGCGCCCTTGGAAGCTTCGCTCTGAGCTTCCCGTATCCTAGCCTTAATGCTAAAGTCAATTGTCATGCTCATAGCTCGAGCTCGCCTCGGTTTCATTCGTTCTTTCCTACTCAATGCATCAGCTACTACGTTCGCTTTACATGGGTGGTAGTGAATCTTATAGTCATAATCGCTGAAAAGTTTTATCCATCATCTCTGACGTATGTTTAATTCTTTTTGATCGAAAATATGCTGAAGGATTTTATGATCAGTGTAGATAACACTCTTTGTTCCATACAAATAGTGTCTCTAGGTTTTGAGAGCAAATACTACTGTGCCCAACTCTAAATCATAAGTGGTGTAGTTCTTTTCGTGGATTTTGAGTTGTCTAGATGCGTATGCAATCACCTTGTTTCTCTGCATCAACACACAACCAAAACCTTGATTCAATGCTGTTGATAAAATATAATGCCTAAAAACATTAATAATATTTTTTCACATCTTTACGTTTTGATAATCGGCACGAGTTTGTGTTCGGCATAGTTTACCCTAAAAGTCCACCAGCGAGTTGCCTTATTTATTTGCAGCGGTTTTAGGTAGCCTCTGGCGACGAGATTGATACTTATGTCTTCAAATTTTGAAATAATTCAACTCAAGGATTTCAAATCACTAAAACAAAATACGAATATGTTAACCTCACCACTTTTTAACGTACACTCACATAATCATTGAACGGGTCAACAAACATTTCATATCATAATAATACAAGATGTACCAGTATGCAAGAGACATCCAGTGGGTCGTTCAGACTACACGCCCACCAATGCTGTTAATAGAAAAGACTTTGAATCTGGCAACAACGTAGTAACGCTGTACTTCTAGGAAATGAAAATGAGAGAATAAATGAAGGTCCATTAAAGAAGGACCATTTCAGATGGTAACTGTCCTCAGATGTTATTACTGGAGGAACCGAGGTTGCAAATCAACAAGAGTCTAGTACGTGCTAAAGTCTTAACGACCTTTCAGCTGAAGAAAAGGAAAGGTATAAAGCCTGATATTCAATCAACCAATATCCTACTTCAAGGGTAAACCAAAGGACATCTACTCACTCATCAATCACTATACTGACGTCAATACATTTGGGAAACTGAAGTAAGATTCTGAAGGTTCTGAGTTAACAAAGGATGACAGGGAATCTCATTATACGATGAATTTGAACACTTCCGTCAAATTCAAAAGGAGAAACCAATCAAGGATACTACATTGTGTTTACTAGCACCATTAATACATGAAAAACATCAAGATGACCATCCAGGAAGCAGCCTTAACTCAAAGTTTTATGAACAACACGTTGCCTTGAGTGTAGAATATCATAAATGGAAGACAAACTTAATAGAGGATTGAAAGAGTCAGACTGTTATCAGTTTTGTATGCCTACTAAAGCGAACAGTGATGTGCATTCTAATGAGAACAGAATTTTGAATGGAAAGGTTCTGTCAACCAAATAATAAACCTTTGCACTTAATGTCAGACCTGCCCAGTTCAGCAGTATCCAACACAATCATCCAGTCACCACATCCTCAACAGAACCAATCCTTCTTACAACTTTTCACATGAACTCAGGAAGTTGTCTCCAAACTAAAACTTGATTAAAATATATCCAAACTCATCTGCCTCCTCACTCAATCGTACAATCACAACTTCCTTCAAACAAACAATCAACTTAGAGCGCGTCTAAAATGCAAGGAACAAAGACTATGGTCAGAGAACGGGAAAGTTTTTGATCAAGATTTCCTTGGCAATACAAATCGAATAATCAAGGAAGAACCATTTCAAAGGAAACAATGGCAAGAGTAAATGTGTAGCTGGTAATGTAGGTAGACAGAACAGCGAGGCATTATTAATCTTGGTCAAGCGAAACCCAACAGTTCTACACTGTAACAGGACTATGGTACATAGCACAAGAGAAATTTCAAGGCCAAAGCAACTTCAGATTCCTACACTTCAAGGAAAAGATGCAACTTATGCAAGCCCAAGAGTGGTGCAGTACTGGATGAAGAAAGTCGTTGATTCAGCAGGAGAACAGGTTACCAACGTAATGAAAATTTGGATGATTCACTCCAAGAATGATTTGCACTCAAATGTGGCCCATGTATTTAAAGCTGAATGAATGTGATGCATTCGACTCTGATGTTGAAAGATGGTCCCATCACACAGGAAGGACCAAGTTCATAGACAATCTCAATGTGAGGTACATTAACATGAATACCTTTGTAAAATCATTTAGATGATATTCATGAAGTACACGAGATGCAAACCGATGAACACAACAACTACATTGTTGACGTGTATTAATATCCGATGCTGACTATACGAGTAATAGTAATACTATTCTAGTAATATCAGTATATGGAAGACAACGAAGACAAATGTTGTACAAAGAGCTGTATCTTCTGTACGAAATGATGCCATTGATGTCAATTCATTTGAAATGCAGAACAGGGGTGTACAAAGTATATTAGCTACATAATCCAGAACCTGGAAGTTACATGAACTCAGTGACCTCAGAACTTGCGAGGATATAAGAACTGGTCGGAGGAGATGAAAAACGAGGCAAAGGTATGAATTAACTGATAGAGAACTAAAAATTAGATGAACCATATAGAGAATAATTATCTCAGACCAAAATAGAAAGGAAACGTCGTTAAAAACTTAACCTTCATTCAGCACAAATACTCCTTAGTTCTACCTTTGACCATAATAATCAAAGACAGAAGAATAACAACTCTTGAAAAAGGATTTTAAAACAAAGGAATGACAAATTCCTTGAAGAATTTTTTAGGACAAAGAAAAAGGAACAAAAAAGATAAGATTGAATATAGATTATACAAACATGATCAGTCTGTTCAAAACAGATTCACTAAGTTTGTAGTAAAACCAAAATCATTTATGAAGAAAAATCACAAGATAGCAATAGGCTACAAAAATCCCTTATGTCTTCGCGGTACGTGGCAAAGCAAGCTCCCGTCTGCTCAGTATAATGGTCATTGTACATGTCACTACCAGATCAAACACCCACTGTCAACATGACTCAGAGAAACGCTTGAGTTAGCTGAGATAACTAGATAGAATGCTGTTGAAAATGAAAGCCCTCTATGTATGGAAAACAAAGTTAGTGATTTCCCCCCCACCTCCCCCCGATTACGCAAAAGAGAACCTTCTTGCAACCTTTGCTCCCCAAAGAAATCTGACCCCAGAACAGATATTTTGGTCCATAGATGACAACAGAAAAAAGGCTGAGACCCTAGCTCGAAAACCAATTTCAACATTGACAGTGTATCCACCCAATACTCCTGTCAAGCTTGTCCCCAGAATTCTTCCAACAAAAAGTCAAGTGAAGATTAATCTTTATGTACTCACACAACTTTTTACTGAATTTGACAAAACTTGCAAAACTAGAATCACCCCATCAGGCCTGACAGAGGGGGAAAGAGGTTTTGAGCAAACGAAAAGATGTTACCTCACTGAAGTTATTCCATTTTTCAAAACTCTTAAAGAACACTTTGTTGGAGTTCAAACTGCCCTCTTTAAGGAAGTTAAAGTAATGGAAGAAATTTTTGATCAAATGAATAACGAAGTGGACAAGAATACTGTAGACAAGCAATGTGCTGAAATTGAAAAGAAAAACCTTCTCATTGAAAATGAGAATCTGATTGTTAATTGTTTGTCGACTCAACTGCTGTATGATGTGGCAAAATCACGTTGTCTAGATCTTGAAGCTGATGTGTCTAAAGTTCATGATGAGTCAAAACTTATTTCAAAACTAGAAAGGGAATACCTAAATATGCAATTAAAGTATCAACATCTTCAAGAAAGTTTTGATAATAAAAATTCACAAGCATCACAGGAAGCTCCTGATTTTAGATCATTCTTTAAAATCAAGAACCTCGAACATCAGATTCAAGAAAAGGATAACGTGATTAGACAATTGAAAGATCGAGTAGCTAATGTGAATGACAGTAGTCGTGTGCCTTATAATGCTATAGATGTCACTGCTCTT